>CATIWJ010179800.1:0-10377 GCA_949640765.1 Croton laevigatus
TCAAAAATTATAATTAATAATAAAAATATATTAAATTATATTAATAAAAAATATATATTCTATATTAAAAAATTAAATAAAAAATAACTAAAATATGCAAAAATAAAAATTTCGAAACAATTATTCAACACATTCAACTTCTATTCAACAATTATTTAACACACATTCAACATCGATTAAAAAATTATTCAACACACATTCAACATCGATTAAAAAATTATTCAATACACATTCAACTTTGATTTAACAATTATTCAACACACATTTAACTTCGATTCAACAATTATTTAACACACATTCAACATCGATTCCGAAATTATTCAACACACATTCAACATCGATTCAATAATTATTCAACATCAATTCAACTTCAATTCAACACACATTCAACTTCGATTCACAATTATTCAACACACATTCAACATTGATTTACAATTATTCAATTACAAAATTAATTTATAATTCTATTAAGTAAACATATGCAAAAAAGACATTTTTCACGCCCTAAAATGTTTTTCTTTGCTTTCTTTGCAAATTTGGAGCTTAGGTTGGTAAGCAAGCTTAATCTTATTTTCTAGAAGAATCATCAAGCGCCTTCAAAATTTTTGGATTGGCGAAATGGACTTTTTCAAAACAAGTAGATCGGAAAAAATGGAAAAGAAAAATGAAAGAGGAAAGAATAAAGAGAAAGAAGGAAGCGCGTGATAATTGTTAAAGCGCGTGTCCGAAAATGATAATAAAATTTAATCTGTCAGATTTTTACTTTTTGTTTAAGGCCTAGTACCGTTTTTCCAAAGAAACAAAAAAGGGTAGTTAATTCCATATACTACCTCCTTTTCCTCGTATCTTTATGTTCACTATTTCACTAATACCAATATAAACTCACTTTTTACCAATATATAAATAATAATAAACAATTACTCACTCTTTAAAAAATTTACTTTTTCACCAATACCAATAAAAAAATAATAATAAACAATTACAAAACTTACTATAAATGAAAATGTAAACAACTCAAAAAAAAATCCAAAAACAGAAATGTTAACATCTCATAAATATATCCCTATAAATAAACTTATTAAAACAAATGTTAAATATATTTTAAACAGTTGTCATTATAAATTTTTTGTTGACCATAATTCTCTCTGATGAGCCTGTGATAAAGTGTACAGGGTATAAACAAAGTGAAAACATATTATATGTTAAATAAGTTTTAAACAGATAATAAATAGTGGTTAAATAAATTATAAATAATATAAATAAATTGTAAATGATAGTAAGCAAAGAAATAAAGTACACGAACAAAAGATAGAGTGAATAGAAAAGTGTCATATTTTGTAATTATTTTTGCATTTTTTGACCTATTTTTAGTTAAACTGAGTTTTTTCACAATTATCTCTTCTTCTTTTTTTTTTTCAAAAGAGGCATAATGTGTGTATTAAATTTATTTTCTTCTATAGTTTTGTAAAGGCCTAAGTAACGTATCACCCTGAACTTCCATTAATGTTACAATGTCATTATATATTGAAGTTTGTAACAATCTCACTCTAAAATGAATTTCTTTTTTATAACAGTATTGCTCGATTCTTAGATTTTGGACTAAATTGAATGATTGAAACTTTTGAGTGAACCCTCCCTAGTTAACAAATATTGACCCAAATTATGCTAAGTAACATTTTCACTTCGAACTTTTGAAGTTGTCACAATTTCACCTAGTTTTGAGGTTTGTGACATTTTCACCCTAAAATGACTTTTTTTTAAAAAAAAAAAAAAAACAATTTCACCTCCAACAAGAATTCTGGATGAAATTGAAAGTTTAACAATTTTTTTTTTTTGAGAAACCAAAGGTCAACAATTTTCATTGGGTCATTCTTGTTAACTAAATTAAATTGGTTAGCTTGAAGAAAATGGTGTCAAGGAAAAAGATGAGTTTTATAACAATATCACCCAATAATATTCTATTATTTTGGAGCCCAATATCAATCCGATTTGATTATTTTTTTCAAGTAATTTCATTTCTATATTCGTGATTTATGAAGCTAACAATGAATGAGAGGAAGAAATCAATTTCTAAAATTTAAGGAGAAAATATTGATGAAAAATTGATTTCTGAATTTTTGCATGTGGAATTTGTTAGTTTAGGTTTTATGCTTGTTGCATTAATAATTTGTATAATAGGAAGGAAGTTATGTGAAATCAATTTAATAGATGAACCATATCATTTTATTCAAGCCAATTATAGTTAACCAAGGATAACTCACTGAAAACATTTCAATTTTGTTTAGAATTCTTATTTTGGGTGAAAGTATTACAAAAAGGTCATTTTAGGCTAAAAGTTGTCACAAATCGCAAAATAGAGTGAAATTATAACAACTTAAAAAATTTCAGGTTAAAAATGTTACTTAAACCTAACTAGGGTTAATCTTTGTTAACCATGAAGTGTCCAGTAAAATTTTTTTGATGATATTGTTAAAAAGAAAAAAGGATTTCATGGTGAGATTGTTACAAAACTCAAAATAGGATGAAATTATAATATTAACAAAAGTTTGGGGTGAAAAAATTACTTAATGTTGTTTTAGCCCAAAAGATTGAACTAGGGTGAGTCATTATTGGCCCAGCAATGCTCATATTTTGGGCTTACATTTATTTGGTAGGGAGTTTAGTCACATAGTTGTAATATGCTTTTGCTTTCACGGAGATAAATGGATATGGATGAAATAGAACGGTCAGAGGCTTGTTCGAACCGTTCAAATCGTGGGTGGATAACCATTTCGTACCGTGATCCAAATCCTGAACGACTTAGCCCTAAACTATGAAAATGGGGCCAGTTCAAGTTTAAGGATTTTTTGAATTGTGAACTTGTGGTTCAATTATATTTATTGGCCCTAACCAAATTGAATCATGAACCATAACTCAAACCATGAAAAATCATTACAAACCATCTTGAACCATGTCAAACTGTCCTTGAACCATGGACCAAACCGTTCGACCATTGCTTGAACCAAACCGTGAACGATTGGGATTGTACTGAATATACATGAGTGTAAGTAAATATTTTCATGTTTACCCCTTTTGGTTACTGATGTTTCCAAAGCTAAAAGGGGAAATGGACTCAAGTTATGGTTCACCATGAGGAAGCCAATGGTTATGTCCGAGCAAGGCGATCCTGAAAACAAAGGAACAAGCAAACAGCCTTAGCAAACACTCCGATGCCTAAGTCAGATATGAGATCAATCAATAGAAAGAAGAATAGAAAGTATTGAAGTCTTAGGAATATTAAGAGAGAATTACCCATGAATAGTAGATCTTTGGGGTATTTATAGTAGGGGATTCTTAAGAGTTGCTTACACGTTAACTCCCTGTAATGATGACAGTAACGACAACTCTCCTGTAATGATGACAATAAATGTCAACTCTCCGTAATAATGATTGTAATGTATATTTAAAAGTCAATGCGTGTCAGAGTATAGGTGGCGTGTCCACCTGCCCAAACTATAAGTAATGATTAGCGAAAGCATGACCTGAACAGATCTAGGGGCGACCTCTTGGATGACCCCTAGGTATCGACCTGAGCGTCCTCGATGTTGGCCATCATATGCTGACCTCCTGACCTCAGCCATCTGACCGAGCTTGTATTGATCTTGGGCCTTCGCCTGGCCCAAACAGGGGTTTCTGATCTTATGGTTCATCTAGTACTAACCTCTATAGGAGCGATGTCATCAGTTACCGTATAATTGTTCAACTCATTTCAAATTAAAATTGAATTCTAGTTAGTTAAAATTCAAAATTTTGTTGAGGACAACCGGTTGATTCCACATGTATTATGATATTTAGTAATTTTTCAAGTGTAAAAATAGCCAAGCAACAGAAAACTTATTTACTTTGGTATATATGAGACCATTAATTCATGCATTGAGTTAATAATATTTCAATGACAATAATAAAATATAAAATTATAATAACAATAATTACTAATTGACGACGTATGAGAAAATAGTCCCATCCAATAGGTTTGGGTAAAATTTTCCATGAAATGAAATGGGTATGAAAATGGTTGGTTGAAATTGGAAAAAGTCAAATAACAAAGAGAATATGAAAATTTTCCCCCTATATACTTAATTTTACCTTAAGCTTAAGATAGAAATTTGACTAAAGCAAAGTAAGATTAGGTTGGTTGGGAAATAAGTAGATAGAAGGTTGGAGTTAATTATAAGAGGATGGTGAAAATGGGGTCACAATGTGCTCCCCAATAAGCATAAAAAATGATTTGATTCAAAGAATTGAGACTTTTTTTTGTTGCCACCAAAATTGGAACCATAATCATTAAAAAGGAGTAAATGGTTTGTGTGGTCTTTACTTCTTACTTAGGTTTGGTTAACTGCAAAACAATGGAGAAAGGCCTTGTCTTTTACTTAAAGGGTGAAATCATTCTTCACATACTTTAGTACATTATTCTGGCCCATCCCTTTTTTTAATTCATTAACACTTAAATCAATACTTAGGTATCTAATAATGATTTTTTAATTTTATGCAACACTCTTTAGCAAGGTTTTTATTTAAATATACTACAAATAAAATTGAAGCCATCCATGAAAAATCGATTATAAATAAATGATACCAAGTCTTTAAGCCTAAAATGAGGTTAGTTTAGAATAAGAGAATACTTTTTTATCATAGTTTCGAAAATCAAGAATTCGGTTTTTTTTATTATAATTGTTTAGAATTATATAGATTATAAATTGACTCAATTAATTAAAGATATAAAAGTAAACAGCTTCAGAAATTGCTCCAAAATTGGAGAACACAACAACCTCACTATTGTTTGATTACTTGTTGTAACTTTACAGCAGAAAGATAGCAAAAGGAAGGAATAAGATTAACTAATCAATAATTATGAACAGTAGCAAAACTAACTAAAGTTTAGAAATACAAAATTCAAAATAGATAGATTCTGTGATCTTTTGAAAGTGGAGAGAGGATACTTTTAGGCATTTTTGGCCTCAAAGGGTGTAGATTGGGGGTATCAGCTGAAAAGAAGAAGGCTGTTTGTTTATGGCTTTATGCTGATTTGCAGCCCTTCTTTTTGAGATGACAGTAGTTGCCGCTTTGGACCTATCTGATCAGACTTTTTAAGGTCACTAGCTAAGGTAAAAGTTATAAAATTATCAGATAATAAGATGAAATTTTAAATTGAAACAAATCCAAAAAGTCCATTGAAAGTGGTAACTTTATTATCTATATGATCAAACATAAAGTTAGTGGAAGATGAAAATTTCTGCTTTTTTTCACCTGTCCTCTTCTATAAGAAATTGCATTCCATCGATATGTAGGTAATTACCTTTTTTTTTTTTTTTAGATCAAAATATGGGTTATATAGATATATCAAAATTTTACATTTCTATGAAAATGATAATTGTATTTCAGAAAAAGACAACAGCTAATAAAAGTATGTTGAATAAAGAAAAAAATTTGTAAATATGCATGTATTGTTGTTTACACTAATATATAAATAAAATTTTTTAATTTAACCATTTAATTTTCGATCACCAAATTATGAGTACTGATTAATATGAATTTAAGCGGATATGATCATAAAAAGCAAGATATTTGGTTAAGTTAAAACCACCTCTATCAATTAATTTATACTCTTAGTGGTAATATATGTACAAATTTTTTATTATACTATGAAAAGGAGAAAGTAACATAAACTAAGGATAATAAATTTATAGTCGGATTATTATTTATGTAAATTGTTTTTATTGTAATTTTGCCAAAAAAAAAATTATTTTGATTGTAAAGCTTATTTATCAAAAAAAATTTAAATATCGAAGTAGCTAATTTAGATTTTATAATAAAAAGTTTTCATTGTCAGAATAATTTTATTGTATGTTGACTAATTTATATTAGTGTCTAATAAAATTTAAATAATAATAATAATATAAAATGAACACTAAACAGTAAAATATTAATTTTTAAAAAATAATTTTATTGATAATTATATTAATCAACTAACCACTCATAAAAAAGGTTACAAATAAAAATTGAATACAAAACAACTATATGACTTGCAAATTTTTACTTTTTTAGTGTGTTTAGATGATTCTGCTTTTTGTTGTTGTATTTGTATTTTGAAGTTTTCTAAAATTTTTCACTAACAATTATAAATACATATTCATATGATCGTCACATCAGTACCTGAAGGAGCAAACATCAAAACGACATAAGAGACTATTTAGGGTTTGTTATAATAAAACTTGAATATGTATTGCAGCATTATTATTTTCATTTATGTATACTGCTCATAATTCTTTTTATTTTCAGAAAAGAAATATATATATATTTTTAAAGTATTACCACTTTTACTGGTTTTTAATTACAAAAAAAAATACTTTATTCCTTAGAAGAAAAAAAAAATATCCATAAATTTGAATTGTACTCGACTTCTACTCTATTCAATGGTATGTGACTTGACTATTATTCTGACTTACTAACTTTCTATGCTAATAATATATAATCAGACACTTAAATATTTTACAAAATCTTGTACTATCAGCTCTAAATTCATGCTCTCAAACCTCATATTAAATTCATTCTCAGTAAATAAAGTAACTTTTTCTGTAAAATATAAATAAAGTCACTTAATTAAATGAAACACTACAGAATAATTCAATATATGAGAACTAATAATAAAGTATAATTAAAATTAAAAATTGAGAAATTTAATCTAAAATTTACTTAAAAAGACACGTATCTAAATTCTTTTTTGTCAAAAAAAAAAATTCCCTACGGCTAAAAAAAAAAGAAATCTCGTCGTTATGAGAGTCCCAAAATTATTATTTATCACAATTCCCTTTTAAGAAATTTTATAATTTTAAATCATTTAATTTACCATATACTTGATTTGAGTGGGGCTAATAACCATTAAATATTTTATATTTTCTAGAAGGACAAAAATAATAATAAAGAGAGTAGTATCTAAAAATGGTGTAGCCATTGGGATATGTTAGAAATGAATTAATGTTATATTTGAATAGAAAGGGAAAAAAGTAAAAAAAAAAAAATTTAAATTATAGGATAATAACTAATTTGTCTTAAACAAAATGAAAATTAGTTATACCATTTTTATGGGATGCAAAGTGTAAATTAAAGAAACAATAAGAATAATTAATTCACCGGTGGCCACCCAAAATACTAATAAAATGAAGAGAGAATTACTTTCAGATATCTTACTCTTATTCAAATCTACTATTAGGTTTATGAGTTTTAAAAATATATTATTGGATTTCTATAGTTTGTTAACATCAGATTTCTATGGAATTTACACTCAAATTTTTGTTAGTTGCTTGTGGTAATTTATACCAATTATACTTTCAGATCTAGATCTTTGAAATTTGACATAACTAGCTATTAGATCCTGATATTTTAGCCAATACATTAAAATGTGATTTTCCCACTTAATAATTTAAATTATTAGGAGAATTGCTCTTATTTTTGTTAAATGAAAATTAGCATAAGTGCTAATACATGATACATGGTTAAACTTGAACCATATTTTCAAAGTTACACACACATATATATATATATATATATATAATTGCAATCTCGCCTTAGGGGATGAGATTGGCTCAAGCGGTTAACGCTCTATCACCTAGTGCCAAAGCGTCCAGATTCAAATCCTTATATGCCCCTCTCCCCCTTCCCTTTCCCCCAATTGCAACTAAGTCAAAAAAAATCTCCACCTCATTTTTCAAATAAAATGAGTAATTTGTGGAAGGAATAAAATGATTGACCGTAAATAATTATGAACTTTCTATAGAACTACAAGTTAAATTTGTACAATCAAGGAGAGCCAAACACTAAAATGAGAAGAATATTCTCCTATGTAAATGTGAAGAACTTTTTTTTCCCAGCAAATAATTTTATTTTATTAATTATCCATGAAAAACTTAATATTTACTGGTATTCTGGTTCCTAATAAACCAACTCGATACGGTCCAACCTACTCCATTAATATTAAATGAAAAAACATGGAGCATACCTCAATTACAAGAGACAAGGAAAATAAAAAGCCTAAACACAAGTCATAATCCAACTTAAGCTCTCTTGAGATAAGAGAGTTGCGAAGAAGGAGCTTTGTCAAGAGTATAATACTGTTTTTGAATTCATCTTGCTGCAAATTAAAAGGTCATACTGATTAATTAAAGAATATACTCTTGTGTTTCTATTATATGTTTCCAAAACCTTCAAAACCGAAAAAAAAGAGGAAGATGAAGAATGGATGGGACAGAAGAAAGAAGGTTAGGAGAAAATGAAAGTTAATTAAGAAAGTGAAAGATAAATAACCATATAACAGTAATTGTAAAAACGTCTAGATATTACAAGATCCCTCACTTGATTACATTTTGACTTCATACATCCATTTGAATTGTCAATAATATCTTTTAATAATAATCCAAATCCAATCACCTAATGACTTCTCAACCGCTTTAATTTTTTTTCCTCAAAAAAATATGTAATCACTTAGTAGCTACAGGAGCTGTACTTTCTTAATCTATTACTATTATCTTTTATAATAAGCAATCATAATTGTAAAATTGAATTTTGTCTGAAACCTTAAAAAAAAATCCATTATGTTTGGAAGACGAAACTCAATGAAATTTTAAAAGAAGACTTGCATTTTTTTTCTTTTGGTGTTTTTTGGTTACAACTAGTATTTTAACTTAATTATTTGACTTATTTGTATCGAATTCTCATAAATTAAGAACTTATTATCACTTTGTTCCCTAAACGACATATCAATCTTTATAATGACATATCTTTAATAATAAAATTTAAATCTTATATAATTTTTTTAAAGGAAATGAATAAGATTTTTCATTACATAATTATTTGACTTATTTTTATGAAAATTCTCTAAATTTTTTTAGTTGGATGAGATATTTATAATAATATTTATCTTAAAATAATTTATTGCTCTTTTTATCTTTTAAGTATAAAATATCAAAATACATAAAATATAAATTTTATATTTTGACATAATAAAATAAAATCATAGCTAAAAAATAGTTTTATATTCAATAGGTTTGTTATCTTTTTTACAAGTTTATAATCTAAATTTTTTAGGGTTTCTATAATTAAATTTGCTTTCAAATAATTGTGATTTGCAAAATTTAAGAAATAAAATTTTTTAAAATCAAACATAATAAACTGAATCAATCAACAAAATTAATATCCTTAGTTTATACCTCCATTGAAGCTAATTAATAAAATTAATATATTTAACAGAATCAAAATTGAATAACTTTATAATTTAAATTTATATTTAAAACATCTCATTATCAAAGTTAAAATAGTTAATTTAAGAGAGAGAGAGAGAGAGAATATAACTAATATGTTTAGAAATTCAAAAGTCTAACTATTATGTTTAGAGTAAATATAAAATTTTTTCAAGAAAATATAAAAAAACATTTCTTCCGTAAAATAAAATTTTTCAAGAAACTATTAATTTTTTTTTTTATTTTTTAGTTTGATTTAGATATAGAAAAATTATAATTAGGTCAAATAATGCTGTTTTTATTTTAATCTATATTTTTTCTATTTACATTCATTTTCTATCTAGTTTGAAACAAGGAAAATATATATATATATATATATATACTTTAAAATTCCTAGTATTCTAAAAAAAAAAAAATTAAAATTCCTAGAGAGCATAACCATAAATCTAATCAAACAGCGAAATAAATTAACTTTTCCAGTCTATTTTTCCATTAGTCGCAAATTAAATGATTTTAACCAACTTATCTTTAATAATTTTTTTTCCAACTTAATTAAATCCCTAGTTTGGCAAGTTGTTTTGTGGGTGTGTATATATGTAAAATTGTGCCCCAGCTCAAATTTATACAGGGTCAAAAGAACAGTTTTAGTGTGTATATACATCTCTCTTTTTTTTAGTGAATGGTGTGTATTTACATATTAGAAAAGTTTCTCCTTTGAAAAGAAAATAGCAATATTTCCATTTTTCGATGGGGAGGAGGTTTTATTTCTTAAAAATCCATAATCTTTTATACATCAAGTACATTTTGTTTTATGAAAGAAAAGGTTAAATATATAAGATATATCTCTCTCTTTATATATATATATATATTATTATTATTATTATTATTTGAAGAATATATGATTCTTAGATATATATACAGTAAATAGAAGTTCAAAGAAGAGGTTCCACTTGGTAGCTATATACTACCTCCAATTTTTCCAATTCTTTACAACCTAAAAACACAATAACCAATGCACAATTCATCAAATAATAAAATAATCTTCACTTAATAAAAAAGAATAAAATATAGATGGGATTAGGCCCTCTAATCAGGCGGCAAC
>CATIWJ010179821.1:0-26695 GCA_949640765.1 Croton laevigatus
TTCCACTTTCAATAATGATTTCTCAATAATCTTTCTCATTCCTTTCGAATATTCATTTTGTCGATCATTCAATTCAAATTTTCATTACACATGTAATTGCGATAAATAATAAAATCATTTCTCATGCTTCCAAAAATATTAGTCATTGAGAAATAAATAAATCTCCATTGAACATATTTCAATCAATATAATATTAGAAAATTTCATTTAGATAAAATTCTATTTTTATCGCACCGGAAATTTCGCGCCTGCGAATACCGTTACGGTATCAAAATTTATTTATAACTCGAACACACGTTCGAGTTCTCCACAAAATCAATCATTAAATAAAATCACATATTCCAGAATATTAATTAAACAATTTAAAAATACCTTTCAACAAATTAAAACAAAAACAATTTGAATACTTAAAATATAATAGTACCAAACCTGATAAAAGCTCCGCTAATCTCTCTCTCTCTCTTTTTTTTTTCTTTTCCTGCTTCTGCAATTCCTGTAGATTTCAATATTCAACTATCAACTTAATCATTATCATCAACCTCTCCTCTACCCCTACCATATTATCCTTTAGCTCATATATTTACATATTATAAATCAAAAGCTCATCTCTACTCTATAAATTTCTCGTTTAATCTTCCCATTAAAATTATCATCCTCTTATATCATCTTACAATTAACTCTTCAAAAGAATAATAAGGCACTTAAGATGAGTTCTTACCTTAATCTAAAGTTCCTTCTTTCAATATACTTGGATCAAATTTTAAAAATTCTCTTAATCTTTTCTCTGTTAATAGCTAACGAGAGAGAAAGTGAAGAAATAAAGAATAGATAAATGAGGCTCCACTGCTTCTCTTCTTTTCTTATTCCCTTTCCGGTAACTTTTCTACTTAAAAATTATATCAACTTCTTCATCACTATGTTTACGTGGCTTTGCCACAATTCCTCATTTTTATTTCCCTTTTTATTTTCTTTAAACCAAATGCCACCTTTAAACAAGCTCCTGCCACCTTTTTTCTTTGCTCATCACCATTCTACACGTATCTCCTTTCTTTTTCTTATTATTATTATTTTTTTTTTCATTCCCACTTTACACAACCAAATGCCACCCAATACTAGCCAACTGCCACGTGCACTTCTTTTTTTCTTTTTTTCTTTTTGCATGTATATATATACATGTATCCATTTTCTTTGTTTAAAAACCATCAATTGCCACTTGTATTCTAGTATCATTACATCATTATTTTCATTATTATTATTGATATTATCACCCTTAATATATCTACTGCTTTTCTTGTCCTATTTGTGCCTCTTTTTACTTTTATTATTATTATTTTATACCAAAAACCAATATATATATGTATATATATATATATATACTATAATTTCTTTTTGGTCTTTATACTTTATATTACACATTAGTCTTCCAATTTCGTGTTATCTTTTAAATTTTACTCCTTGTTAGCATTTTCAAATTAAATTTTAAGTCTACCGTTGCTATACTTGTTTTCCGATGGCACTATCGATTATCTTAGATCTTTATTATATTTTATTATCAATTTCTTGACAACATGTGATCGTAATTCTTTACGCAGATTTCTTCAACTAAGTAGCTTTTATAAATTATAATTGTATTTCTAATATTACAATTTTAAAATATTACATTTATAAATGCAATATTAATCTTGACATATTCTTATCTTAATTTAATTCTTTTGTTAACTATTTTTATTTTTACTAATAAAATTCTCAAGTATGAATCTGATTTTTCCGTAAACTTCCTCTTATCTCTTTATTGTACTAACTTATTACTTTAAGTCTTTCAATTTATGTATTTAATTATTCTTGTGTATTTTCTGTCTAATTTTCGATAAATACATATTCATTAATTACTAATAGTATCATGAAATCTTTATATTATTTATCCATCATTATTATTAATTGATTCATATTTCTTAATTCTATTTAGAGTTAATTTAATAAATATTAACTCGTTTATTTTCTATTTATATCATGTTTATGATCTATTTACAATATAATCAGTTCTCAACTATCTAACTATCCATAAAATATTTTTCTCAGTCATTCTTTCACCTTTCAAACTAATTTAAATAAAAATACATTTTAAGCCTATTCACATATTTTGGTATTCATTATCTCAGATTTCAAAAATTCAGTTGTGACACTTAAATACTTATCCAAGACATCAATTTTATCAATATCCAGAAGCCTTGCCAAATCTCCTTTGGAATCATGCGGAGTATTTTTAGAAAAAATAATGCTAGATTTCTCCAAATTAACAGTCTGACCACTACTAGCACTGTACTTCATCAGTATTTGCTTAAAAGCATTTAATTCCCTCATTTTCACCCTACCAAAGAAAAGAGAATCATTAGCAAATATCAAATAAGAAATAGTTGGGCAGTACATATTAAGCTAAATTTCGGAAAGAGAACCTTCACCCATTCCTTTATGAATTAAGCAAGATAGTCCCTCGAAACAAATTAAAAATAATAGGGGTAAGATTGGATTGCCTTGTCTAATATCCCTTGATGGCTTAAGAAAACCATGCCTTTCTCCATTAATCTTCACCGAATAAGTTACTGAAGAAACATATACCATAACCCAGTTGATCCATTTTATATGAAAACCTAATGCCACCATCATAGCACAAAGAAATGCCTACTCTACACGTTTATAGGTTTTGCTAATGTCAAGCTTTAAAGCAAAGCTATGATTCTGGCCACTTCTTTTATTTAGCGAATAATGGATAATTTCATAAGTTATAAGAATGTTGTCAGTAATAAGACTTCCTTTGATAAAACTACTTTGATTGTCAAAAATGATATGCTAATGATGCTTTGAAGTCTTCCTATTAGAATCTTAGATATAATTTTGTAAGTAACATTACATAGACCAATTAACCTTAAATCCTTGATTGTGGAAACCTCCGATACTTTAGGCACAATGGAAGATTATTGTGTGATTCATCTTTGTCAGCATATTAGTAGATGAGAAGAAACTTTTAATAGCATTAATCAGATCATTTTCAATTATAGGCCAAAACTTCTGAATAAAGCAACCAGTCATACCATCCTCTCTCAGTGCTTTTGAATGATTGATTGAGAAGGCTACACTTTGGATCTCCTCCTTAGAGACATCTATAATTAAGTTTTCATTCATGCCCGTTATTGTAGGATGAAAGATAAATGCTGTCAAAAATCAAGAACAATTTTAATAATTTCCTCTTTGCTCGTAATCCAATTTCCTCTTACATCTTTTAGACAAAGATTGGGACCAAATTGAAATCAAAGAAGAAAATGATAAAACCCTAGAAGAGTATGGAAAAGCTTTGCAACTTTCTCTCGATTATAACAAGCTTGGTTGGTTATGCAATAGAGGTTAAAAAGCTACACATCGAAAAACTAAAACCTAATGGAAGATTCTTAGCCATCTCACATATAATGGCATGGACTCCCTAATAAGACCGAAAAGCAACAATAGTAAGTACCCAGATAAGCAAGATAATGTTTGAAGAGAACCCAACTAGAAGATGGGAGATGGAATTGAGGGAAAATCACCAATAAAACTGGAGAAAATGGATCGGAAATAAAAACAGGGATGAAGTCCTAGCAGAGACACATAAAGCATAAAAGAAGGTTAATGTATACTCAATCTCTTATTTTACTTCTTTTGCTTTCTCTATAAGCTTTAATATTCAAGTGAATCCACCCCTATCTGTCATGATATATTATTGCAATTTCATAAGTTCCCATTAAACAACTCAATATCTTTCCAAGCAATATATAGAACATGTTGGAATTATAACATAAGTGATGTAAAGCCAATTATCATAAAATTAATTTTTACTGGTTGGAAAATAATTGTACGCATTGATACTAAAACAAAGATAAATATATATGGGTAATTAACAAATTACCTATTACTAAATCATTTTAGCAGATTAGACAACAATATAATTGAATCCCATAAGCCAAGTAAGTGCTATTTGTTAAATATTGTATATTGTAAAACATGCCAAGACACAGGAAAATACCACTTTTTGTGGTTTTTTTTTATCTTATGGCAACTTATTTTCCTAATTTAAGAGGGATTGTAACAAAAAAAAAATCTATTTTAGTAATATATTATTTTATGACAAAAACACTAATAACATCATTGATACCAAACAACTATGTAGCTAAAAGAAAATTTACATTGGTTGCTCGACCTACAAGATACAACAGTATCTGGTTTTTCAATGTCAACAAAAGATATGGAGCTTCACTTGAGCTCAGCAATAGAAGCTCCACCTGTAAAGAATGCAATCCTCTTATGTAAAAAACGAAATGTTTAATCAATACAAAATTGTTCCTTTAAAGATTCTCAATTAGCATGCTCCATGATCATGAAAAAATTTGATAAGGTAACTCTATGCAATTCTTAGTTTTAATTATGTATACCCACTTGCAAATTTGGGTTCAATATTACTAATATGTGTTAAAATGCAGGTAACCTCTCGAAAATGCATCAAAAGCATATATAAATATGGTGGATGCTTCTTATTTTGGAAGTTTTGAAGAGGTAAGCCAATGAGTTCAATATATAATACTGTTTTATTTGCTTTTAAATACTAGATTCCCACTTTAAATATCTTAACTTTCAGCTCTAATGTAGAAAATCAGTGTATTTTTGCTGAATTGGTTTTTCAAATCTTTAAGAAATATGCAGGTTCTGTAGTAATGATAGTTCTCTATGTTCACATACTACCTCAAAATCCACACATACTTTCTACACAAACTTCACAAATAATCCTAGAATTTCATCAATTGCAAACCTAAAATGGACAATTAAGCTACAATTTCATATTAAGCAGCCTTGAAAATGGTATAAATAACAAAGAAGTAAACAGCAGTGGCCCATTCCCATATTAATTACGTAAAACATAAAATATTGCAACTTAATTATATTCAAAGAGGAAGTTTGTTGTAATTCATAACCCAAACAAAAATATTACAGCAAAAGAAACGACTAAACTAGATAGTTACTAACTTATCACTCAAGGATTTATTACAAAACAAAAATTAAAATTTTTTTAAAGGAATTTAAAATTAAAATTAACACACAACAATTAACTGAAAATTATGATATATAAAAGAAAAAGCTTGGAAACGTGATACTTACGCATAAATAGTCTTCAATTTAGTTTACTTAGCAAATCGATAGTCTGTGAAAATAAGCCTCCTTTTAGTTTTAGGGCATATATTATAAGTAATTACTAGTATTAATTTGTGAAAATTATGAGGAATTGAGAATTGAGAATAATGATTATTTTTTGATGAATTGTGAGATATAGAAGAGAGAAGAAGAGCAAGTGAATTATAGTGAAATTTCCGTTGAATTTTGATGAAGTTAAATTGGGTATAATAAAATTCTCCATTGATAATCGAATTTGGTCAAAAATTATATTGAGAGAATTTGGGAAAGAGCAAGATTTACTGCCAAAATTGAAACAGTATTAATGATAAATTTATGGGAAGAAAAGTAGAGCTGAGGAGATGAGGAGGTTTTATTATGGGAAGAAAATAGTAGTAATGATGTTTATAATTTTAATTCTTTTTAAGGCTATTATTTACTCAATTATGGGTCCTATGCGGGCGCCCTGTTTGCCCTGGCCTAAGGCCGGCACTGGTTCTTTAATAACTTGTTTGGAAAGATGTATTTTAGAGTGTAAAATAAAATGTAGGGAGTATTTTGCTTTTCCAATGCAAAATTCCTTTTTTGTTTCTCTGAAAAATAATAAAGTGAAAAATAAAATAAATTTATAATACGCATACGGCTTTCACCCCATTTTGAGGTGAAAATAATGGTGCAAAAGGTGTAAAGTTACTGTACAAAAATTAAAAAAAAAACTTGAAAAAACTGCAACTTCAGGCAACCAGAAATATCTCATCAATCAAAACTTCCAGCGAGCTATTCTTTTTCCATCCATCTTCTGTCTTCTTCAATGAAGCAAATCAAAAACTGGAAAACTCATTATCATCAACAAATCTGAAAATAGAAAACAAATTCAAAAAAAAAAAAAAGAAATAGCGTAGAAATGAAATAGATCCAAATGATTTCAACAATCTCAATTGAAATCATAAACAAATCAGAAGCAAAATTGAAATAGAAGGGAAATATTTGAACGATAGTCAATGGATAGCTTCATGGACTTTCAAAACTTCACCAATCTGGTTCAAAGTTGCTGTAGGTCGGCGAAGCTTCACCAATCTAGTTCACCATCGCTGGAGGTCACCAAGTTAGTTCATCATCTCTGGAGATTGTTGACGACGGAGGAGATCGTTAATCTTCAACTCCAAGATCTTTGATGCTCGATGACAGAGCACTGGAAGCACCGAATGAAGGCGTCCATTATCTATGGATTTGGGGGAGAGTAAAGAGCAGAAGCGAGATGAGGGAAAACAGATGGTTTAATTTAGGTTAGGTTAGGTTGATATATATATATATATATATATATAGTAGTAAGTGCAAAGAAAGAAATGGAATCAGAAGAAATATTAGGGCTTGTATCAAAACGACGCCGTGTTTATTTTCGGTTTGGTTCTCATAGGCTGAGAACCGTAGACCGAGTCGATATTTTTGATTTTTATATTTTTAGATCTGAAAATTAAACTGAACAAATTAAAATTAAATTTGTTTTCTTAAAAATATTATTTTGGTGACATATTAAGAATATATCTAGTAATATTACTATTTAGTTGCATATTTATACATTATGTAAGTAAAATAATACTAATACTAATAATAATAATAATTATTATTATTATTATTATTATATAAAATTACAAATTACCTCCTACATATTTTACTTCTTTCCAAATAAGGTAAAGTAAATATATTTTACTTTCTCTTATTTATTTTACTTCTATCCAAATAAAAAGTATAAAATAAAATTATTTTATCCCACACCTTATTTTACACTCTTTTACCTCCCACCCCTTATTTTACATTCTCTTCTATCCAAACAAACCGTTAAATAAAAACTAAAAGGGCTCGTTAGTTAAATTAAACTTAATTTTGTGCCATTCACTATGATGTATCTGTAACTCTATAGCATCTTTCTTTGTACTCTGCCTCTTCTCTCCCTCTATGATCTAAAGGGTCAAATTGCTTGGGATCGTGTAATAGAGATTAGAGAATCCTAATGTCTTCTCTTCGCGTATGTGGTACGGCCGAAAACAAATTCCATGAAACCTAGCTGTCAACAAGTCTTTTACCGTTTTAAACTTTTTGTTCCCGTTTTTATCCGTTCTAAACGGCTTATAATGTTTAAAAAAAACTTCCTATTAGATTAGAGCTGTTTCGTTTCAGACATATGAACTCTGTCGTACTAAAACCTCTCAAAAACCCTTATTAGGTTTTCTTTCACTCTTCTACTGTCCACTCTCTTCTTCTTCCTCCTCCTTCAAAGGTGAGGCAATCTTTTCTTGGCATTGGCACCTCCTCCTTTTCACCGGAGCGCAAACATATCGTTGTCAGACCCGTTGTGTTCCGGACTCTTGAACACCTATGGCCGCCACAGAGGTCCTCCTAATTCCCGTCTCTTTGTTTGTGTTATATATTATATCATTTTAAGGGTTACAGGGAGGAGAAAAACTTAGGAAGGAAGAAAAAAGAAAGTATTTTGAATTTTTAATGTTTTGTTTTCTTGTTACAGTTGTAATTGAAGAAATTGTGTTTTTCGATATTTTTGGCTAGGTTCGATCCGTTGAGTCTGAAATTTTCGAATGTAGTGAGAATTTATAATATCTATTTGATTGCCTCTATTTTTCTACTGAGAGAATGTAGCTGGAATCATGCTCTAGAGCTCCTGAACGTTTTGGGCAGAAGTTTTGACTGTTTGGGAGTTGGATTTTTAAATTACTTCTTTCATTTTGGGAGTGCTGATGATCCTTCATTTGGTTGACAATATAGTTTTGTGCTATGGGATTGGTTTGGTTGACTAAGCTGGGTTTTTTATTTTCAAAAAAAAAAAAAAAAAAAAAAAAGAGAAGACTTAGCAAGTTATATAGGATTATTGTACTTGAAGTGAATGTAAAGCAAGAATAGTTATTTTTTGTTCTCTCTCCTTACTTCTAACTTTATTTTTCTTTGTTAGATTTTAATTGGCCATTATAATCAAGATTGGATTGATTTAGTGAATTTAAATTTTGCTACAGGGTGCAACTGAGTCGATTGACTCCATAACTTTCAGTTTCTTAACAGATGAAGAGGTTCGGAAACATAGTTTTGTGAAGATCACAAACCCCAGATTGCTTGATCTTGTGCAGAGGCCTGTGCCTGGTGGGCTATATGATCCAGCACTAGGGCCACTAAGCGAGGGGACAATGTATGTTCTTAGTACATTTATTCAAAAAAATATGTCTATGCTAGCCTGTGGCTAAGAAGGCAAACTTTCAAAGATCTGAAATTTATGTGGAAATCTGTGTGCCTTTGATATTTGTTATTTCAACATGTCAAGTAATTATATCCATATTTATTTCACTTTGAAAAAAAAAAATGCATGGAATAGAATGTTGCAAATTCATTAATTTCTTGGACCCATGATGGGCTGAGTCTTCTTGAACTGCATTCTTGACCCAGCCACAGCCAACAATACCTCAATTCCTCGTTATTTGTGTTTGCTGAAAGAACATGATAGGATTCCATACTTGCTTTGCATTGTCTGAGGGGGCTGCTATTTCATAGATCAAACTCTTAAAGTATCATCATAGATCAAATTCTTAAAATTTCACATGAAATAAATAAATAAACAAATAAGGGAAAATATTATTTTGGCAGTATTTTGTTCTTTACGTTTTAGTAAAAATTTCTTATGGTTTAAAATTTCGCATCCATGGGCCTTTTTTCTTTTTCTTTGTTGACATTAGGATCTTCCTTGTTATGATATCACATCCTTACCCTTGATAGTTTTCTATGTGCTTTTGGCATATGCATTTGAAGATATGCAATAGTTTATAATTTGTTTCTGATAGAGTAATGTTGCAGTTAGTTCTATAATCTTTTAATAATATTTGATATCAATGTTACATAGTTTCTGTACCATGGACATTTCTTTTGACTTAAGTTGATGTGATTGATTATTTACTTCAATGCAGTTGCAAGACTTGTGGCCAGCGGTTAGCCAGTTGCCCTGGTCATTGTGGCCATATTGATCTTATTTCCCCAGTTTACAATCCTCTGCTCTTCAATTTTCTTCATAAACTTCTTCAAAGGACCTGTTTTTATTGCTTCCACTTTAGAATTCATAGGGCCCAGGTACTCTTTCTTTGCTGGTTATTGTCAACATATTGGTTACTATTATTCCTTGGGCATACTTCTTCGTCATTTTTTTTTAAAGATGATTTTGTCCATCATGTCTTATTTTTTCTCTGATTCTGTTTTGTTTCAATTCATATCTATTTAGGTTGAAAAATGTGTTAAACAATTGGAACTCATAGTAAAAGGGGATATTGTTGGGGCGAAGAGATTAGATTCAGTTTCCCCAAGTGAAGCCTTATATCCAGAGGAGAGTGATCTAAGTCAAGAATCCTGTTCTACAGTTCATTCTAGAGCAAAATGTCACAATAGTGAGCATACTAAGCAGAAAGAATGGACATCACTTCAGTTCAGTGAAGCAACATCTGTTCTAGACACTTTTCTTAGACCAAAATTTAAGAAGTGTAAGAATTGCGAAGCAGTAAATCCAAACATTACCAAGCCTACCTTTGGGTGGTTTTACACGGTATATTTATAGTATACTTCATGGCTTTGTTATTTTTAATAAAATTTTTAATGCATTTTCATAGTTTGAATAGGGTATAACTTAGATATAGATATAGGTTATACCATAAAATGTTGGGCTACCATAAAATGTTGGGCTTGTTCTTGATTATCAATGGAAATAACATAAAATTGGAAAAGAATGACTTTATCCTTGGTTTTGAATTTTCCACTATTATATAGAGCGAAGTGTTTCTGTTGTGCGTGATATGCATTCCCTGACATTAAATTATGGATGTGCTTCTTGAATTCGATCACAATTCTTAAGTTGATCAAGTTTTTTGATGGTCCTTTTTAGTTCTCTCATGGGGGCAATTTCTCTTTTGTGTAAGCTAGACATATCAACAAATGATGCTGATGGTGGTACTTAACTGACAGCTGAGATGTCTTAAAAATCACTACTATTTTACCAATCTGTTTTGCTGATATTCTTTTCTCTAGCATCTGATGAATTCAAGTTCTTCTGGAAAGTCCTTTCTTGTCTTTGCTGCTGACTTTTTATTGTCATCTTTCTCCATCTCATTCTTAACCCATTGGAACTTCAAATTAATACTGGGAGCTTAACATACTAAAATCCTATGGTTATTAGTTTGTTTTGTTGTTGCGAGATGAGCAATGGTTTAGTGAGATTCCATTTTTGGCATGGCTATGTTTTTAAGATTATTTTTCTGGTTTGTAGAGACATTCGATATTAAATTTTTCGAATCTCTAGTTATATGTGGACTGCTTGCTTGAATACGGCAATCTTTGTCAGTTTGGGAGTTCTTTTGTTGTGTTTTGTCATAAAGTACTTGGTTGTTGCAGCTTATGTTAGTATTTCTAACATGGCTGTGGTGCCGTACCAGTCAAGCCTATTCTAACCTTTTCCATCTGGTTTATGGATGCAGAGTGGTATGACAGATGCTAGTATTAGAGCAAATGTGATAAGAGGACGCCAACTAGGAGGGCCATTAGCTGCTGAAGCTGATGGGATGACAGATGTTGAAGAGTTGGCTGAGCCTTCAGGCAACGAAGATGCCAGTGTAAAATGGCATAAGAAACAGCAGAGACAACATGCTGATGAGTTCTTTAACCAGAAAAGTGTTCTATCCAAGCAGCTTTTACCATCAGAGGTATAGTCTTTCCAGCATATAAATTTCTTTTTGTTTAATGTCTCTGCTGCTCTAGTTGGCATGGCTTTAAATGTTGCAAGGACATCTTCTGATCAGAAATTGCATTTTAATGTTTTTGATTTGAAAGTGCATTCTGGACTTCTTTTCATGTTACAGGTTAAAGATGTATTAGAACTTGTATGGGAAAATGAAGAGCGTCTCTGCTCATTTATAAGTGATCTTCAGCAGCAAGGATTTAGAAAGAAAAAAGCAGGACCTTCTATGTTCTTTCTAGAGACAATTCTAGTGGCTCCCATAAAATTTCGGCCACCAACAAAGGGTGGTGATTCTGTGAGTACTCGTATAAATTCTGTCTTTATAAGGTAATACTTAATATTAATTAATGATAGATCAGAGACCGTTTCTTCAGCTGAATTTCCATAAAAAAAGCTTTAGAATTTTTGAATTTGTTGTTGTTCTGGAAATTTTCCGGTTTATGATTTTTGAATTATTTTATACACAAGTGCAACAAAAGGTCCAATACTCTAAATATGATGTAGTAAGGATTTGTTTAGCGATTTAGTATTTCACTTTTTACTTCCTAAGCAGAGTTTGCGACAGGAGGATGCCAAGCTTACATACTTATGTTCTTGTCTGACCAACTTGTTCATATATCTTTGTCTTGAATCCTGACATTAGTGCTTATTTTTCCTTTCTATTGTTTCTTTTGTCTATTTAGTATTTATTTATTTTTTTGTGGAAATTGTATCTTATTTTGTTTATTATCTCTTCTTGCAGGTGAGAGAGCATCCACAAACTGTTATGTTAAGCAAGTTGCTCCAGGCCAATATATATTTGGCAGATGCTCATATTAATAAAGAAAATAATAAAATTGTCAGGCGTTGGATGGACCTTCAGCAATCTATAAACATCTTATTTGATAGCAAAACTGCGAAGGGTGAGTATAGCTCTTTTCGTCTGCTGCTATGTTTTTACTTTGTTCATTCATATTGCATATATTTTCTTTATCTGACTTCCTAGTTGCTGCTTATGGTGTGGCGGTCACTTGTGTTCTTGTCTCAATAAAATCCTATGAAACTTAAGCAGAACTGTTTCACTTTTGCCTTTTTAATATGTTTTGCTTTGCTTGACCAATGTGCATGTTAAACCTGAAAGATAATAACAAATTTGATATTCGTCACAACCAGACAAGTTAAAGCTTCGAAATTTGCAAAATCACAGTAGAAGCCTGTAAGTTGATCAAGAAAACTACTTGTTCTGCTTGGTTGGATACCATCTTAACCATCCTTTCATTGTAGGAGAGAACATAGTACCAAGATGATACTCATAGTTGAAATATCTCTGTTCAAAATTAAACTGATCTTACCCTTGGCTGAAACAAAAGCAAGGATTAGAGTCTATCTAGACTTCAAAGAACTGTGTTTTAGGATCAGGACTTGACTGCAATCATGAGCGGTGAGCTGTAACATGATTTAATTTCATACTTAGAAATTTTCTAGACACCCTTTGAGTCTTATCCATGGAGTTTTACTCCTTTTCTTTTCTTTTAAATTCCACTGTGGCCTTTAAATTTTTTTGAAACAAAACATTATGGTTGTAGACTATCAATTCTAAGTGTTCTAGATGAAATTTTCATTTTTTGGGTTCCCTTTGAACTCAGTTTTACGCTTAGTCAATAAAGGGCCTAATTCTTAATTTTGTGAAACTCAAGGATACTTGACCGGAAAGCTTTGTAAATTTTTCCATGATCAACACCATCAGACAATCTAAAGGTTGGCATGATATGAGGATGGGAAAAATCTGGTCTTGTCAATTATAGAGTTCAAAGATAAAACTGGGATGGCTCCCATGTTGCCTTTGGGCAGAATTTCTTTGTTCCTCGTGTAAATAATCAATCATTGGTGTGGGCCAAAGAAAGAGAGAACTTTTGTGTCATATTTGATTTGCTAATCCTGCTACATATCCATCCAATTTGTCATTTCGCTTCTTTCAACTATAACCTAGCTCAACTTATTATTAGGCTATTCTTGATGTAGGTCCTGGGCAAAGGGATGTGGCTTCTGGAATATGCCAGTTGCTCGAGAAAAAGGAAGGACTATTTCGCCAAAAAATGATGGGAAAGCGGGTTAATTATGCATGTCGGTCTGTTATTTCCCCTGACCCTTATTTAGGTGTTAATGAAATTGGGATACCTCCATGCTTTGCGGTGAAATTAACTTATCCTGAGGTAAGGACTTATTATCGATTGTGTTCTATTTATATATCTTTTGTTAAACTATATTGGCAATGTATGTTTCTTTTCAGTTATGCTCATTGATTAGTCTTCTATTAGTTAAATCTTCAATGTAGATTTATACTTACAGTAGACTTTGCAGGATTATTATGCATGCACCTAATGTACTTTTGAATGTTTCACGAATGAAATTGCATTGATATGCGCTGCCCTGCTTTGACCTGTTTTTCCTTTTATATCTTGTAACTATACTTTAAATCTAATGACAGAGTATATGATGAAGTGAGTATTCATCATTTTATTGTTTAAATTATTGGAGAACTTGCTACACAGTTGGTAATCTCTTGTATTGAAAATTTTGTGTTGTTGTTTTAGATAATATACAATTACTTTATATACTGGAATAAGGATTATTTCCTTGAAAGCTGATATTTACTTGGTGGTTAAGATCACTTTCGGTTCCTTTCTTGTAAATGTAAACATTGCTTTAGCTTATATATCTGAAATTTCCTATAAGTCATGCAATTGATTTTATCATCTTTTATATGTTCTCTAGTTTGTAATTTGTTTTTCATTGTCTGTAGAATTATAATAAAGCGCCAGGCAAAGATTTGTCTCATAAAGCTAAATATTTGGCTTCATCACGTTGCATAAGGTTGCATGGTGTTCATTAAGAAAACTATGAAGAACCTTGGTGCTGTGTAATTCATAATACCAACACCTAAGGATAACCTACAAATATTACTTTAGAATGCATAACCTTTGGGAATGCATCGGTGGAAATCATGTTGGCTTGCTGATTTTAGGATCAACTTTAACGTCATTGTTTATTTTCTCGGGTTTTAGTCTCTTATGTTAGAGGTGCATGTTTACATCCAATGATAACATGTTGATATATGTGTATCAGTTGTGAGTTGGACCAAAGTAATTTTCTTGTAATTTGACTTGCTTTCATCCTCTCTTTGAAAATTTTACTGGTATTTCCTAAAATGGGATGGTTATTGTTTTCATTAAAGGCATTATTCAAATAGCTTTACTTGTTTATTGCATAATTAATTTGATTGCAAATGTGCTTACAGAGGTAGCCATAATGCTTCTGAGCATCAAACTTTACCCAAGTGGTTGCCATGATTCTGGACTAATTTTGGTTTGCTGCATGTGATGCTATAATCCTTGCAGAGAGTGACACCTTGGAATGTTGCTACATTGAGGAATGCTGTAATTAATGGTTCAGAAAATCACCCTGGAGCTACCCACTATGTAGATAAGTTGTCAACTAACAAGCTGCCAGCTGCCAGAAAAATGCGTATTTCCATATCACGGAAATTACCTTCCTCAAGAGGAGCTATTATGCAACCTGGGAAGACTTCTGATTGCGAATATGAAGGCAAGATTGTATATCGTCATTTACAAGATGGAGATGTTGTTCTTTGCAATCGACAGGTGCAGTAATAGTATTTTTCTTCTAAAAGAATGCAAGTCATATTTATGCTTTTAAATTGTCAGAATCATAGAATTAGTGCGAGCTAAGGCGATTTCTGCTGTCTGATTGTTGGTGCTTGGGTTACCTTATGTTTTTTAAGGATCCTAATCGAGAATTGGTATGGGACTAACTTGGATTCCACATTGAAAGTATAGGATTTCTATGTGGGATTTATATGGACATAGGCACTCCACCTCAATAGCTAGCTTTTGGAGTGTTGGCTCTCCTAAGTTCATATCGTGTTTCTTCTGTTGTCTTTTATTTGGTTACTCTAAAGCTTTTGCGCCTCATACAGGAGATCTTTTTTAAGAGGAATGTTGGTTTGGGTGACATTTGATTTGGTGAAAGAGACATCAGAGAGAGAAGTATGTTTGCGAGAAAGATTGGTGGAGTTATGCTTAGATGCCAGAATTACTAATGTTGTGCCATCTCACTTAAATTTGTTGCTTTTAGAGGTTTACAGTTACACTCTGATATTGCAGCATTGCTAATGACTGATGTATATCGTCATGATTATATTTACATATTTTTTGACTTTTTCTTATGGGTGAGAGAGGATCATTAGCTTGTTTCTGATTGGAGCCATTTCTTTCTGAAATCTGCTTCTGGAAAATTATTTACTAATAATGAAGTTGGTCCATGACTCCCAATAATTTATTAAAGGAAAGAGAAATGGGGTGTAGGACCTTACGTAGTTTGTGTAATCATGGTTCTATCTAGGTCAACCTTCAATTATTTTGTATTCTGTTAGACCATTTGAAGTATTTATTATGATGAAGTATCCTTTACTTAATTTAAGTAATTTTGTTGGTCTTCTGTGAGCTGCGTTGAGAAGCAAGCGGAAGCATTTATATATATATATATATATATATATATATATATATGTGGATTAGCTTCTCTGTTTGCATCTCCCTCCCTTTTAAGTTCACCTTCATTCTTTGCTATCTCTTTTATAGATCAGTTGCTCTTAATTGAGCTTCTCTCATCTGTGAGTTTTTTTTTTTTGTTATTCACCAGTAAGAAAGAATAATAAAGTAAATATATATCTATTTTTTTACGTTGCTTTTCCATGATTTGATTTTTTGCATGGCAGCCTACGCTTCATAAGCCCAGTATAATGTCTCATGTAGTTCGCGTGTTGAAGGGGGAGAAAACACTTCGTATGCACTATGCAAATTGCAGGTACATAAAATACAGTTCCATATGTTTGTATGTTTTTGTGTGTGCTGTGTGTACTTTTAGTAGCATGATTCTGTACAGTCACCCTAGACATTTCTTCTTTCTTTGCTGTAACATCTTATGACTCTACTCATGTTTATAATTTCTATTTTGTTCTTATTCCAGTACATACAATGCTGATTTTGATGGTGATGAAATGAATGTTCATTTCCCACAAGATGAAATTTCTCGTGCTGAAGCGTATGAGATTGTTAATGCAAATAATCAATATGTTAGACCTTCCAATGGTGAACCGCTTAGAGCCTTAATTCAGGTTTCAGTGTTCTGTTGATGACATTTACTAGCATTTCCCCCTATGTTTGTATGATTGTTTTAGCTTTACTTTGGAGACATCATAATTTATTTATTTTAATCAGGACCACATTGTTAGTGCTGTTCTTCTTACAAAAAGGGATACCTTTTTAAGTCAAGATGAATTTAATCAACTGCTGTATAGTTCTGGGGTGTCCACTGCTGGGTCAGCTTCTTTCCACAGCAGAACTGGCAAGAAGGTTTTATGGTTACAATCTGAAGATGTGATTCAGAGCCTTCCACCTGCGATATGGAAACCAGAGCCTCTTTGGACAGGAAAACAGGTTAGCATTTACTCAAAATTTCAAATATATATTTTCAGTTCTTGTTTTGTATAGTTAGGAGGCTAGAAAGGAGTTTTTTTTTTTTTTATCTTTAAAATTTGAGGCATGAACAAGGACTTCTGATCACAAACATGTTTTTATTGTTTATATGGTTTTTTAGCTTTACACTCTTCTGATTACTTGCAGTTGCATTTGTAGTTTGTATGTTTTCATTTACCTTTTCCCATATTTTCCTTAAAAAAAAGTACCTTTGCCTTTTTAGGTAATTTCTGCTGTGTTAAACCACATTACAAGGGGTCATCCGCCATTTACTGTTGAAAAAGAAGCAAAGATCCCAACTAATTTTTTTAATAGTAGAGCTAAGGTGTACAAACCCTGTGGTGGAAAGAAGTCTGATGTAAAGAAAAAAGAATCTTATAAAGATAAGGAAAAGAAATCTAATGAAGATACTTCACATAAAAAGGAACCTGATGAAGAGATGATGCTGGTTTATCGGAATGAATTGGTTCGTGGTGTGATAGACAAGGCTCAGTTTGGTGAATATGGTTTGGTACATACAGTTCATGAACTCTTTGGCTCAAATACAGCTGGCACTCTACTCTCAGTATTAAGTCGTCTGTTTACTGCTTATTTGCAGGTCTAAAACCTCAGATTAGTATCTTTCATTTTCTTTTATGTCAATTTTGTTTTGCATGTACATGTTTGAACTACTTTATGTATTTTTCAGATGCATGGATTCACATGTGGAGTGGATGATCTTTTGATAATGGAATCTAACGATAGTGAAAGGAAGAATCTCCTTCAAAGCTGTGAAAAGAGTGGTGAAACAGTAAATCGTAATTTCATTGGAATCAAGGATGAAAGCATTAAGATAGGTACAGCTTTCTTCCCCCCTCTTTTTCCTAATGCTGTTTCAGCTTTTAAGATTCATCGTATTTAAGTTAAAAATGAGTGAGAAGGTTTCAAAATGCCATTTACTTTATTGGCTTGATCCATGGTGGTTTCATGGATTGGGTCTACATCAGTGTTTCCCCTAGTATTAAGTAAATGCGGATATCAAATAACCTTTTTTTTAACATAGATATCCTAATTCCTATGGGGAGGAGGGAGTGGGATTCGAACTCTAGACCTTTGGTCTAGGATGCCAATGCTCTACCAACTGAGCTGGCCTTCGTTCCTGCGGATATCAAATACATCAAACCTAATTCTAATGGATATGTCTATTTATTATGCAGTAACTAGGGGTGAATATTTGGTTAACAGAACCGAATAGCGATCCAAAATTTCTGGTATTGGTAACCGAATAAGATTTTCTTGGTAACTGATACCGACACCGAAAAATTTCAGTTAACTGAAAACTGATACCGAAATATGTTGGTAACTGAAGTTTTTTACCGATTGTACGGAGTATCGAAAATATTGTGTCCCTGTTTAAAGAAGCATAACCTGTAAAAAACTTCAAAATTTCACATGGTGCTGGAAAATAATCGAAAACACACACTAAAAATCCCTTGTGTTTTCAATTCCAGTGGAAAACACATTAAAACACACATTAAATCAAATTTTCAACCAACAATGACAACTAAAAACCATAAACAACGTCCGGCCTAAAACAAGAACAACTTAAAAGCAAGGAAAAAACCAAGTTGTCAGCGGCAAAACCAGCAGCGTCCAGCATCAAAATAAGCAGGTTCAGCAGCAACGACAGCAGGTCCAGCAGCTTGAAGCAGCAGAAGTGAATTCCAGCAGCAGCAATTTCATTACTCAAACAATCAAGAAACTGAACTATAATAATGAGAATTATACAAAAGCAAGAAGTCGAACTGCAACAAAAGCAAAAACCGAGAAAAAATACAGCTAACCTATTCTACACAGAGGGTTATTCCAATCAATTGAATGTAAAAGAAATGACAAATTCAATAAACCCAAAAAAACATTAAATCCCAAAAATAAAAATTGAAAACCCTAGAATTTAAATTTAAAGATCAGTCACTCACAAATAAAAAGAAAAATAAACACTAAAATCAAACTTTTACGGCACCTTTTTAACGATTCTCAGAAGAAATCCCTAAATCAACAGTTGAGTCAATTGATTCTCTAAAACTGAATCCCTAACGATTCTCAGAGAAACACCCTTCAGGCTTCAGCAATTGGATGTACAATGACAATAAATGGGGAGAGGAGAGGAGGAAGATGAGGCGTTTGGTCGCCGGTTGGTGATCATGGTGGAAGGGAAGGGAGAGGAGGCGTACGCTCGGACGGAGAGAGAAGAGGAACTCGAGGAGAGGAAGAGAAGAAATGGGGCTGCCCTAAAATTTTCCCTTTTATTTGGTCTGATTTAAGTAAAACGACATAGTTTTAGTAGTTGTATTTCGGTTTGTATCTTAGATTATGGTTAAACTGAAATCTAAGATATACAAACCGAAACCGTTGTCGACAACTGACTAGCCTAAAACTAGGGGTGTTCATTCGTTAAGACGTGAAAATTTTTTAAAAAAGGTTCACCAAATAAATAAAATTTAAATTTCTTTTTTCCAGACGATTTAACGGATTGAATAATTTTTACGAATTCTCCAATTAACCGAATTTAACGAATAATCTTCTGATTTAACGAATTTAACGTTTTAACGAAATCGAATAGTTAAATTTAACCAAACATACATATACTGTTTTTTCAATTACAATACACCATAATTTAACCTAACATAGAGCAAATATACTGTTTTTCGAATTACTAGTACAATACAACTATTTTATTTAAATCCACATTACAAAACATAATAAATTTAAAATTACATAACAATAAACATAATAACAATATTTTACATAACAACAAACATAATAATAACAATAATAAAATGTTCAATAGCTAATGAGGAGATTAACAATTCCATGTTTAGCAACTTTAAGGGCATAAAAAAGGCTTGCAACTCCACTTTCAATTACATTTCTTTAAAATCTTACGGTTTGTTTTTAAACGTTTAATTCGTTAAATCGGAGAAAAATTTTCTCCGAACATAAATTTCACGATTTAATGAATTAAACGAAATCCCTTATGATTTAACGAAGAACAAAATTTTTTAATGTTACGAATTTAGTGAATTTCACGATTTAACGCTTTCATTTGAACACCTCTACCTAAAACTGACAAATCGAAAACCAAAAATAGCATCTAAATCGGTAACCGAATCCGATCTTTTTTTGGTTTTCGGTTCGGATTTTAGTTCTAACCAAAATCTGCTCACCCCTAGCAGTGACTCAATGCATGGTCGAAATAGTTTCTTTTTGTTGTCATATTCGTTTATTTTGGTTGAATACACCTGCTAATATGGCTATCAAGTTTCACAACAATCTTTCAAGCTTTGTTTTGATATTAAGTTTTCATAAATTCTTGAATGTCAAAAAATTGGCAAGGGAAACTTGTGCTAACCTTTATTCTGCAGTTTAATTGAGCATATTGTGTTAGGCTATGGCAATCTAAATCCAAATATTTGAAAATGAGTTCAGTTCAAATTATATCAGCAATGTTATTAAACTATAAATTAACAAAGGTGATTCAAATTATTCTTAGGTTTGTCTTCCACTAGGTATCAACCACTTCCATCACCTGTATATTCTCTCGAACTTTATGAATATATCAAACTTGTCCAGATCTGAGAATTTCATACAAATGCTAATCCCTTCATTTGAAATTCCTACCTATCATCCTACAGCTAGTTGTGAATTTGAAATTATGAAACCATAGTTTTTATTTAATTATGAAAACTTGAGTTGAACTTCCTCCCAATGTATTACTTGAAAAATAGAATGTACCGGATATGAAAGTTTCGGTTGAAAATGCATGCATACAACTCATCTCACTTGATTTAATGTCATGCTGTGTTTGCATTCATTGTTGTTCTATGAAGTATTTCTGCAGTGATTAATATTGCAAGCAATCTTCTGCATATAATCATATACCTGGCTGCTAAATTTCCTGGCTTTGTTGAAGTCTTTATGCTTCTTTGTTTTCCCTTTTATTACGATATTGAAAGAATCGTCTTACATTCACCTCCTTTCCATTCAATTTTTATGTTTGGTTTGCAGACCCAATGGAATTGCAATTGAATATTGAAAAAACTATTCGAAGTGATGGGGCTTCTTCCATATCATATCTGGATAGGCAGATGCGTAATGAACTTAATACCAAAACAAGCTCAGGGGTCATCAATAATTTGTTGTCTGATGGGTTATTAAAACCATCTGGAAAGAATTGTATCTCTCTTATGACCACATCTGGTGCTAAAGGCAGCAAGGTAAGTTTTGTTTGGTCTGGTAATTGTCTGTGAATCCTTCTTGCTTGTCATTTCATTTGTTTGTTTTTATACGCATCCATGGATGCCCTGGTTCGTGCATGCTCATGCTTTTTGTATTTAGAAGCTTCTTGTGCTGTAGGTTTGGGCATTGCCTGGATGATATGATTTGACTTGCTCAATTGGTTTGTTCACTGATCTTGATTCCTTATTTTGACCTTACATTACATCTTATTCTATTCATATATAATGTTTTCTGTTAGATCCGTTCCAGGTTGCTTATGCATAGGATAGGATCTCTGAATTTTGAATTTGTGAAATTATTTGTTGAGTGATTTAGATTTAAATCAATTCGACCTTACATCCTGTCCTTATTCATATTAGAGTCCATTATTTCTGTATTACTGGAATATTTATTATAACCTAGAATCAAGAGTATGAATTTGCCCTATTATTCTTTGGATCAATTAATATTTAGCCTTTACGGCTAGTTTAATTGCATGCCACAAAGGACCTTTGTTTTAGAAATACACTATTTAGTCCCTATATGCTGTATTTGTTGTACTATAAGATCCAACAGTTCTTTTCAATGGAGTTTTACTGAGGTCCTTGGAATAGCAATCAAACCAACCTTGGGGAATAAATGGTACTTGCTGCTCAAGGAGTTTTCTGACTTTCATAGCCAGATAACGGAGGGAAAAACTAATGGTTGGATCAAATAATACAAGAACTGAATAGTGCAAATTCAAAACCGAGTTCTTTTCTAGGGCATTTGACTAACCCCAAGTTGTTCTCTACTACTAATTCGTCCTTTTCTTTCTGTTCTGTGGAATCTTGTGTCCTGGATACCTTTCTAATAACTGCTTATTTTTGTTTTGTTCCTCTCTTTAGAAATCAATCAATGTTAGAACCCTTGTTTAAGATTTAAAGTCCTTTGTTTTTTTTTTACCTGAGATGCTAGTCACTAACCTATGAATCTTCTACTATTTGATATACATTTTACTTTAACTATCACATTTTTTGTCAAAGGCTCTTTCAATATTTTTTTTTTGGAAGTTTTAGTACTGTTATTTCTATGATATTCCTAATTGTGTGTTGAACAATTGACTTTGTATTTGGCTTTTTGGGACTAACAAGATCTTTAACACACTGGTCAAGAGTTGTATATTCATTGCATCATGCTTTGCGTAGGTTAACTTCCAACAAATTTCCTCTTTTTTGGGTCAACAAGAATTGGAAGGCAAAAGAGTTCCTCAAATGGTTTCAGGAAAGACCTTACCTTGCTTTCATCCATGGGACTGGGTTGCTCGTGCTGGAGGTTACATTGTCGATCGTTTTCTTACTGGCCTTCGTCCCCAAGAATATTATTTTCATTGTATGGCTGGTCGTGAAGGGTAAATATAAAATAAACTTCAATGTTATCATTTTCTCACTTTGTTCAAATTGCAAGCTATATTGAACTGTATGGCATAGCATGATGCTGACTGTATGTTTGTATATTTTTTCCATGTCTACTAGATGCATGGAAGGTTTGAGTTGTTGGATCAATTTGTTAAAGCAGCATCTTTACATTTGGACAATTCAAAATGATTTTAGTGTAGACATGAAATGGACTGGTGCCGACAGAATATTCATCTGAATAGTTAGTTAACTAGGATTTACCATCTATTGTGTTCTTTGTTGTTTTTAGCCAAAACCTTTTCTACAAGGCTTTGGACTGGCTACATATGATCTACCCTCGCTTATGGCCGGAGGAAACTGATCAATGTGGCGCAAACTAGTTTGGGATTAAGTTGCAGTCGAGTCGAATCAAGCATAATTAATGTGCCTGTAAATTTACATTTACAGTTCACATTTTGAGAGCTGCCAACAAAAAGTACAATTGATGATCCAAGATTGAACTTGACTAGATTTTCATACTGCCAATTTATGACTAATTAGAAGCTGTACCAAATTTAGGCCACTTGCTCAACTATTGCCTTATTTCTTGTCACCTAGACTCGAGTTGGGTTTTAGTCTTTGTTATAATACTATTTTGTACTCACACGATGCTGTTTCTTGTTATACGTGGACATTTCTTGTTACCTGTCACATTGATTTCTTTTAGAGACAGAGGAGACAGGTTTCCGGATCTGTCTTTTGATTGTTGATTCATTTATTAATTTGTTTGTTTCTATTCAATAGGCTTGTTGATACAGCAGTCAAAACATCTCGTAGTGGGTACCTGCAGAGATGCTTGATTAAAAACCTTGAGTGTCTGAAGGTTAGTTATGATCATACAGTCCGTGATGCTGATGGCTCAATCGTTCAGTTCTACTATGGTGAGGATGGTGTGGATGTTCATCGGACGAGCTTTATTGCGAAATTCAAACAACTGGCAATGGTGAGAATTTATTTTATGATTTGAGGGTGCGAATTTGAACACAACACATCTTCATAGATCAGATTCAAAATTAAGATATGATCTTTAAAACCATTTCCTTGTTATTTGTTTATTTTCAGTAAAGATATAATTTTCAGAATCTGGATTCTGAAGTATTTTCTAATATCTGTTTATTTTCAGAACCAAGACATGATTTACAAAAGATGTGGTAACCATCTTGTCACATTTAATTCTTATGTATCGGAATTGCCAAAATCTCTTAAAGAAAAAGCAACCAACTTCCTTGATGATCTCTCTTTGATGGAGCGTATAGCTTGTAATTTAGTAAAAGATGAGGATTTATATAACTTAATGGAGCAGAAGTTCCTCTTGAGTCTTGCACAGCCTGGAGAACCAGTTGGCGTGCTGGCAGCTCAGTCTGTAGGAGAACCCTCTACACAGATGACGTGAGATTCTTCATATTTAGTTTATATATACCTGTGCATATGTGTTTTTTTCCCTCAGCATACATGAAACACTTTATGGAATGCATTATTATTTATGGGGTTTTGTGGTTTTTGGCTTTACGCTTCTGCAGTTCTCATAAAACAGTGTGATCTTTTGTCCTCAGTTCATGAATTACATGATAAGGATGTAATTTGCTGGTTTAATTGCATTTTGTTTGTAAATTTTAGAAGGAAAATTTCACTATATCTAGATTTTCGGGGTTCATTTATTTTATTGTAAGGCCTGATTCTAAAGAAAATCCTTTTTGTCTTGATGCTCTATTCAAATTATATGCATCAGGTTTTTTTTTTTTGGTTTTAAATGCAAGCTGTACATCAGATTTCTCCCTTTCCCTTCTATTTTTGCTTGCAATTTCTAGTATAGCCTCTTTTATTTGTGTGGTCATAAAATGTAGAGGTCTATTTTTCTGCATTTGAGTTCGTCAGATTTTTCTCTCTTCACTTAAATAATATTTGTTCATATAAATCTTTCTGTGGATTTACAGGCTGAATACTTTCCATTTGGCTGGGCGAGGTGAAATGAATGTTACCTTGGGTGTTCCGCGTCTTCAGGAAATCTTGATGACTGCTGCAAGTAATATTAAGACACCTACTATTACCTGCCCCCTGAAAAAAGGGAAAAGAAAGTAAGTTGTATAAACTTTATCAGCCAACACAATGTTGGTTTTTTGTAAGTTAGTTTTAAGTTTGATAAGAGCATCCACAACCATGAGGCCAGGGATGTCATGTGGCACAAAAAAGCACAAAATGACCTTGGTACTGTGGCTGGGCAAAACTTTAGGGAAGACCAAGGATGCTATTTTGGCCCTCCCCACTTTCAATTGTCCACGAATAATGCTTTGACATGTGGCATTATTAAAAAAAATGTAACTCATTTACATTAATTATTGTGAGAATAAAAAAAAAAGCGGGATTTTGCATTGTGAAGGAGAACTATTTTTTATTAGGGACTTTTTCAGATGATGTGGCACATATGTGGATCCTATAAAAATTGAGCATTGTGGATGCTCTAAGGTTTACAATATCATTAATGTCTCATTTAATGTAAGTCAAAATTTTAGCTTGCAATGTACACCAAAAACAATAAGCCATTATCATGCTTTGAAATAACCTTGAAATTTAGAAAATTCTGCACGTGTATTGTTCAGCACTTAGTATCCAGCTCTGGAATTTTTCAGCAGTTAATTTCAAAATTTTCAAACAATACCTATGGACTTTCTTTTTATTCTTCTTGTTACTTGCAACGATGGTATGCACCAAGGGGATATTATTTTGCATGAAGTACAGTTTGTTGTGTTCTATGTTACATTAATGGCAGCAATCCACCAATGTTTTTACTATCTTTGCCATTCATGTCACATAGGGAGTACATTACTTGATAATTGGTGGCATAAATGAAAAATGGTTAACATCAAGGTTAACATATAGATCATTATAGTACATCAGTGCTATGTTGTGTCCTTGATGTTTGTTTTTACAGAACTCTAAAATGTGATTTATTTCCCCAATTGATTTGAGACATGATCAACTAACGATGAAACCATAATTAGAGAATCTAGGATAATAAACTAGGTAGCAACTATATGAGCTATGTGTCGGTGTCTAAGCAGACTAGTGTTATCAGTGAACAACTAATGGACATTCTTGATTAAAAGCTTGTTTTCTAAATTAGCAAGCATATATTCTTTTAAAATCTTGGGTTGATCACATTCATGAGTTTTCTCAATCAGATTATCTGGGCAGAGTTGATGTATACATAAATACCATTTGAGGAGGTTTGTTTGGTTGAACCAGATATTTCAAGTTATTTGCTTGTTCACGTGTATATTGGTCATGATTGACTTATTATGTTTTCTGATGAAAGCTTTAAAGCAAGCAATTGTTTATCAGTGGCAAAATCTGTTGTTCAAAGCAAGGTAGTTGTTAAATGTGTTAAAAGTCCTAAGAAATAAATTGATGCATCTATTACGTGCAGGGAGGACGCCGAACATCTTGCTGATAAGCTGAAGAAGGTCACTGTGGCAGACATAGTAGAGAATATGGAAGTATCTGTCTTGCCATTTGCTGTCCATGATGATGGCATTTGCAGAATTTACAAGCTTAAAATGAAGCTTTACAAACCTGCGCACTATCCGCAATATTCTGATGTATCAGTGGAAGACTGGGAAGAGATCTTAGAGGTGGTTTTTGTAAGGGAATTGGAGGATGCTATACAGAGTCATGTTATTTTGCTTTCTAAAATTAGTGGCATTAAGAATTTTTTGCCAGAATCACATCCAAAAGCCTCAAGCAAGGCAGATGAAGATGTTCCTGGAGATGGATTACGCAAGGAAGCAAATGAGGAAGATCTGAATGGTGAAAAGTCCTGCAGGGAAGAAAATGATGATGGTGATGACGAGGATGAGGATGAGGATGTTGAAAAGGCTGAGGATCTTGGTTTAGATGCACAGAAAAGAAAGGTTCAAGCCACTGACGAGATGGATTATGATGATGCCTTTGATGAACTGAATGAAAGGGAATCTGTTGCCAGTGAAGAGTCTGGATTTGAAAGTGAAATTGATCAGGGAGACAATGAGGCTGAGAAGATTAGTAAGGATGCTGTGCTAGATAATGAAGCTCTGGAAAGTCCACTCCTTGGGAAGTCCTCTAAGTCAAAGAGCAAAGCTACTGAAAGTCTTTCACTGGGTGAAAATCATTCTTTGGCCAAGTCAAGGGATAAGAAGAAAAAGAAGGTGAAACGTAAAAATAGGGAAAAATTGTCCAGAAAGGAACATGATAGAGCGATTTTTGTGGAAGCTAGAGATATGCACTTTGAGGTCCACTTCAAATTCACCAATGAACCCCATATTTTGCTAGCTGAGGTAAGCTTATAGTTGCTTTGTTTTATCTTTTGCCATAGTTCTATATGCAGTTACCTATATTTAAATTGCCTCAAGTAACGTGAGAGATTGTTTCCAAGTGTGTTTTGGTTTTTAAATTTCTTCTGTTCATTACACCTGTGGTGGATAAGGATTATAATCACCATCCGCCCTGTATTCGGTAACATAGGC
>CATIWJ010179824.1:0-10057 GCA_949640765.1 Croton laevigatus
ATTTGTCATTAATTTCAATTACCTATGGACAATTAATGTTGTATTTAATGCCGTCACTTATTAATTGTCCATAGGTAATTGAAATTAATGACAAATGGATTAATTTCATTGGTTCGTTACGGCACGTCAGCGGATGACGTGCCGTCACCGTTCCATTATATAATTATTCAATCTCTAAAAGATATCTCTAACCACGCCCTTTTAAAATAATCTCTCAAATGAATTATGTGACCTGTTTGACAATGAAGGCATTGTGGGAGAAGATTTTTTAAAATTTTTTTTTTTGTTTGGAATTGGAGGAATCATATTAAAGAAGCTCTTACTATTATGAACAACTTTAAGCAAAAATTTAGTTTAATTCATTTTGACAAGTCCCTTAGCTATATTAATGTATTTCACTTCTATGCGGAGCAGGGCGTCATACCAATTCAAGAGCAGCTACTACAATTTCAAACACTAGTAAAGCAAAATCAATTTAGCAAAAACTTGATACAAAAATCATTTTTCTTTTTCGAATCTGGTTCAAATGACATCTTCAACTACTTTCTCCGCTTTGGCACTCCAACACTTGATCCTGATGCATACGTGCAAGCCATGTTAACTGAGGCAGAAAATTTTATTGAGCAAATATACAAGCTGGGGGCTCGCCGGATTGCCGTTTTTTCGCTAGGACCTGTTGGATGCATTCCAGCAAGGGCCCTCCTGCCTGGTGCACCTATTAAAAAATGTTATGGAAAAATGAATGTGATGGTTAAAAAATATAACAAAGGATTGGAAATGTTAGTTAAGAATACCGCAACTAAGTACCCCGGTGCAATTGGTGTATATGGTGCAGTATATGATGTTGTCCAACGATATCGAGCCATTCCAACTCGCTATGGTAATTATCTTAATTAATTACTCTTTTTTTTTATATATATTTTTTTGAAATTAGGGGTGGGATTCAAACTTTGATCTATCACTAGAATCGTAAATACACTTGCTACTAAGTTACGCCTTGACCTACGTTAATTACTCTTAATTAGAAATTAATTTTTGTTTAGTAAAATGTAATTATGAAAAGGGTTATTATTGCAGGTTTTACAGATGTGAGTAGTGGGTGCTGTGGCGATGGGCCTTTAAGAGGAGTATTGCAATGTGGGAAAGAGGGTTACAAGATGTGTTCAAATCCAAATACTTACTTGTTTTGGGATTATTTTCATCCTACTGAGCGGACTTATAAGCTTATCTCTAAGGCTTTATTTGGAGGAAAGAACTCAACAATTAGGCCTTGCAATTTGAAGACTCTAGCTATTATGCCTTAAAGAGTGAGATTAGAACATGCAAATTTTGATCATGAATATGCTTTCACTTACGTGTTTGGATATTTATTTTCTATTGTTAGCTTATGTCACCATCTAATAATTATACTAGTTTTTTTGAAATTAGACATTCGTATTGGAATGTAAAATCGGTATGGTCTTGGATACTTGGTGGGTCAATTAAAAAAATAACTTTCTTTTGGAATTTTGTAGAATATTATCTGTAATTTTTTTTTTCAATTTTTATAAACTAATGGAGTTAAATATTATTGAAATAAAAAAGAGGTTTTGAAAAATGATCACAAAATATAAAAGATTAGTCAAAAGAGGCGCAAGCAACAAATAATGGAAAACAGGCGATTTAGAGCTTTTAAAGGAAAAAACATGAAAATAATAGCCAAAAAGGTATACGATAAGTTTATAAAGAGTTTATTTAGGAGCCCTATTTTCCTGTCACTGTTTGGTCAAAAATCTAGCAAACCCGAATTTTAGGCGAAAAATCAGGCCACTGAAAAACTACACAGAAGCCTTTTTCCTGCGTGCTTCCAGTCTATTTCAACACCTGCAACCCCTGAAATTCGATGGAATTCCTCGGAAGAATTTGAATCCTTTAGCCACCAGAGCTTTGTGTTGCAATAATGCTGATAGAGGTGGCTTGTTGAAGGCGGTGTCGATGACAACGGACTTGTTGAAGGAAAATCCGACTAGTGGTGGTCAGCAAAGCTGACACTACAACTCCAAGATGTTGCCGAAAAACATAATGAGAGAAAAATGAAAAAAGAAAGATTATGGTAGATATTAAAAATGTAAATAGACTCTTAAAATGCTATAATTTAAAATAAAAGATCAAAATACTATTGACCAATACAAAATTTTAAAAGTAGGCTATGGCTTATAATTTTCCTTAAAATAATGAAATCAAGCTGGAGGTATATCATAGAATAGAGGAAAATTATAACTCACGATAATAAAATGAATCAGGCTAGATTTACTCGTATTTGAACTTATCAATGTTAAAATGTTAGTGTTAATCAATTAATTTAGCTAAGTTACAACTTCATTGTAGTATAGCTCAAAATCTAAGTAAAGCTTCTATCCAATTTACACGCCTCCAGCACCGGAGTCCTTCCCTTTGCCTTTGTAATTCTTTTACGGAATGAATTGATTACTCCCTTTGCCTTTGTAATTCTTTTACGGAATGAATTGATTGATGTTATCTTATTAAAAAAAATAAAAACTTTCAGTAAACTTTTGCGCACTCGTACATTTGGACGACAATAATGTTTCATTAAATAGCAATGTCCTTTGGGTTTGTTTATGTCCCGAGAAGACAAAAGACATGACATGCGTTACTTTTGTACATTTTAGAACAAGCAACAATAAAGTTCTTGTGGTCTAATTGGATGGCCAAGTTGTAATAAATTAAGCGAATAATATAATTGTTTTATGCGCAAAACATATGTTAATGGCGTTCAAGGTTTTAATTATTTGATAGGTATGTATATATGGTACCACAATATCCGTATATCTTTGTACCCACCCACATGCCTTTGCCTATATTTTATAAGTGGCAACCAATTTTTGATTCCACCGACAAAGATTTTATTTTAGACCCAAATTTTATGTTACTAATTCATATCTTCCCTTTATCTTCGTTTTTCCCCCATTAAATATGAGAAATAGAAAGCAAGAAATTCAATTCCAATTGATTGTATTTTTTGCATTAACTATTTTTTAACTAAATGAAAGTATTTGTGGAATGAATTTCTGTTTTCTATATTAAAAAAAAAACATAGAAATTATAAGGTTTTTCAATTGGGGTATCACATTGAAATTTTCATAGATTTAACAACAATAATTAAAAGAGAGTATAGTGTTCAATTCCATTATTCAAGAGTGATATGTAGTATAAACAGTTATTACTCTTTAAGAGTTTACAAGACGTCCTTATATAGGCTTCTAATACAAAGATAGTTTGGCTACAACTATTATAGAAGCTCACAGATTTTTTTTTTTATTGTTGGTCGTGACTGATTTGAAAATAATGTTCGCTTGGCTGAGTTGGAAGAGTAACTGCTAGAGATCAGGGCGTAACTACCGTCTGGAGGAGTTACTGCTAAAGATCATGGCTAGCATTTGGGCTTTTGATTGTACTAACCATTAGGCCTGGTGCGAGCCCAAAATCCAATTTTAGCGATCACCCCTCATGCCCAAGTCATTAAATGTCTTGGAGGGAGCTATTTAATGCTAAGTTCTTAATTTCGCATTGCATACTTTTTCAACCAGTTGGGCGTGTCTGATATGTGGTGGTACGCATATGTGGAACTTTTCTTTGTTTTTTTTTTTTAATTTTTATTAGAAAATAAAATTATAGATTCTCTGTATTTAGTCCGAAATTTATTTTAAAAGATTATAGTTTATAGATTTGAGTCTGTTTAAAAAATATTACATAAAATAGCTTTTTTTACCTTTTCTTGATTTTCTTACTCTTTTTGCTATGAATTAGCTTCAATTTCTCTTCTTCTTATTTCTTGTTTTATTCTTCTTATCTTTTCTTAACTTTGGTTTGTTCTTACTAGATTAATTATAAGTAATCTTCAGGCCGCTCCTCCTTGTTTAGAGCTTACTCCCACTCTTTTTCCTCCTAACAAAATGGTACCAATCATTTTTCTTACTCTTTCTTTACCTTTATGTTCTCCATTTTTTATTCTGCCAACTGCGAAATCATCCCTCCTTATTTCAATCTCTCGACAATAGCATTTATGCTCAATCTAGAAATATTGTACATAGTACTAAGGTTCCAGTCCGATCAATTATCGTTATAATAGAGATTTTCACCCGTAGCTTTTTTAGGTCTGGTTATGTATGACTAGAGCACACTATCAAAGTATATAGAACAACAATGTTAATTGTTCAAAGAATTGAATTACTAACAATAAAATTGCCTTCCATTATCTGCGATAATGGTTTTCGGCACCCCATACCTGAAGATTACATTATCTTTCACAAACTTGATCACATTGCCTGTTGTTCTTATGGATAATGCCTCTGCCTCTATCTATTTAGTGAAGTGATCGATAGCCACAACCACAAACTTTTTTTAACCTGAAGCAGTTGGGAAGAGTTCCAATATATTCCTTAGGTTTCGAAAAGCTAGACGTTGCATAATAGGTTTAGATTGCTAACGGGTTGGTTCTACTACGGTCTGTATCTATGGTAGTTCTCACACTTTTTGGTGAAATCTTTCACATCTTTTTTGATGTTCGACCAAAAAATCCTAATAACAACATTTTTCAAACGGTTTCTTCAAATCCTCCATGTGCTTCTCTTATTCTAATGTGTACTTCTATTAAAACATAGTCTACCTCACCTTCTCTAATACACCTAGACCAAATATGACTCTTGCTCCACCTGTAAAGGATTCCGTCTCTCATCGTGTAACTCTTTGCTTGGTGAACTACTTTAAGTGCTTTAGACCTATCTTGTGGAAGCTCAGCAAGAAGAACTTGTTATTTGAACATCTAATACTTCCACAAACAAACCCAACTTGCCAACAGATTTGCTTGCTAAATCAATCCCCTCCCTATTGGGTTGACCTCCACAACGCCTTCAGTTACTAGTTTTTTGATTAATGATCACGCTCTAGTCAAATACTTCCTTTATGGCAAAATAGATTTTTATATATTTTATAAGTTTAAAATCATGATAAAATTAGTTAATGATACTAAATAATAAGTATTTTGGATTTAAAATTGAAAAGGGATAAAATTTGTTAAAAAAGAAAAATTTTGAGACAACAGTTTTAGCCGAAATTGTTACTTTACCAAGAAAATATTGGTGGATGAGAGGAAGAAATTGATTTTAAATGGAGTTAACTTCTGCTAAAAGTTAAAAGAGGGGTCCGGAGACAAAGACAGCCAATACCAATACGTACATATTAGTTGATAAGAAAAAGAACCATCAACTTACAAAATGCCCCCACTTGCCCTTTTCCTTTTAAAAAAACACAAAACATTTTTTTTTTTATATAAATATACACGTACACATACAACTCACGCATCTAAAAGGAAGGAGAGCTTGTTTCTACTTGTTGACTCCACCGAATTTCGAACTTACATCTCTTGGGCCACTTCTCCAATACGCTACCCCCTCCCCCAAAAAAAAAAAAAAAATCTTCTCATAAACTGGTATATTCCTGAAGAGCAATTTCGTTACTTCCGCACCACTAACAGCTTGGAAATTCTCTGTTAAATAAAAACAGTTTCTTTGGTCCCACACGCAATTAACAGCTAGCCAAACATAGAAGAAGAAGAGCAAAAACTTTGCAACTTCTCCTTCTTTTCCTCTATTTTTCTTACATATTCAAACATTTACCAAACGCGTCTTTATTTGTTTTTAATTTATGCAAAAATACCTTCAAGCAACTCTTTCCTTTATTTATTATTTAGAAACCTTCTTTGACTCACCCATCCTCTTCTTTGTATTATATATAATCTCAAAATTCCCTTCTCATTCTTTCTCAACCAAACACTTCATATCCATAACCATAACCAAATTTCCTTTCTTTCTCAGAAACTCCTAACCGAACCGTAACAGAATTCCAATTCTTGGTTTTGTTAATTATCATGGGGAATTACGTTTCTTGCACTTTGGCCACCCCTTTAATCAAGAATTCCAAGGCAGCCAGAGTTATACTTCCCACCGGCGAAGTCAGACAGTTTCGTGAACCCATCAAAGCGGCGGAGCTTATGTTAGAGTGTCCTAACTTCTTTTTAGTAAATTCACAATCTCTTCACATTGGTAGGAGATTCTCCGCGCTCGCCGCCGATGAGGAAATTGAATTTGGTAATGTTTATATTATGTTTCCGATGAAAAGACTGAATTCTCTTGTCACTGCTGCCGATATGGCCGTTCTTTTCATGGCTGCAAATTCTGCTGCAAAGAGAATATCTGGCGCCGGTAATAGTAATAATAAGGGTAGAATATCGCCGGAAGCCGGCGGAGAGGTTAATCAAGAAAATTTGGAAATGGGTAGTGAAGATGGGGAATCATCAAGATTGAGCACTGAACAAATTGAAGGGTTTCCAATGGCAGAGTATAAGTATAGATTATCTGTTTGTAGATCAAGAAAGCCAATGTTGGAGACGATTAAAGAAGAACCAGTTCGATCAAGATAAAGAAATTAAATTAAATGATATAATTATCAGTCAATTTGTTTGAGATTGTTCAGAGAATTATTAATCAATGAATACTCTTTAATTGGATTCTTGAATTTAGATTTATATATATCTTCTCTCAGATTAGTAGATTTTAAAGGCTAATTTGTTGTGTTAATTAATGTTAAGGTGAAAAATGGGAATTAGGATATCTATATTTTAAAAAAAAAAAAAAAACTATTAAAGTGTAATTATATAAAAAAATTTGAAATGTTTATCTTAAAAAAAAAATTTGAATAAAGTGTTATTCAAATTCATTAATTATTTTTATGTTTATTTCATAGAGTGATTGAAAATAGCATTTTTTTTTATATATAAATGTTTTCATTTTGTTGTTTTAATTGAGATAAATTATTTTCTTTCAAAAAAATGTAAAAAATAACTGATGTACATTTTTATATTTCGTAAATTTAATCTATCAAATTTCTTAGTAATTAATTTGTTTGAAATTCATGAACCATTCAAGCTTGAATTGGCTTATTTTTTGAAAATTTCAAAATTTCCTTTTCTTGCACTCCATCATGAGTAGTTTTAATTCAAAAAATCGAATAGAGACTAATTCTTTATGTGCCCTTCAATTCTTCTTTTGATATAATTGATCAAGTAGTGAAATGAAAACCCACTCCGACTCCGTTTTGAGTTTGATCAACATTTTTTAGGACCTAAATTTGATTATTCCTACGTTCAAATATTATAAGATTTAAAAAAAAAAATTGCAGAGATTAGAGGTAGGAAATTCAATTCTTGTTCTATGGTCAGGACGAATATGCACTTATCTCTACTTAGCACTTAGCATGCAACTATTGCATATTAATATTGTGGTCACGTTGTGTGAGTTTAACTGTAATATTTTGTTTTTATAACCAATTAGAGTGTGGTATGTGGTCATTTCATATTTTTTTTAAAGCGTAAAGTGTGGTAGTCGCAAATACAATTCTTGTTAATTACACTGCTAGTACTAATTTAGTACATATTTAAAGAATCCACAAGTGTTCTTCCTTCTATCCAAAAAAATTTAATGTTCTCTCTAGTTCGAAGAGGTTAATGTAATAACGGGAGGAAATAATCAGGTATCATTGTGATTTGCAATAAATATGCAAGTCAAAATTCCAAGCGAGGAACCAAGATTCTTCGAAATTGCATGCAGAATCATCATATTGATTCTTTTGTTCACACTACTCCTGCGCATCTTGTAAGAAATTTCATGAAATTATTATAAATGAGTTGAAAGGATGGAAGCATCCTCATCAAGTAATGTGTTATATTCACGTATTGTAAAAGTCAGGTTTTGGAAATGGTCTACTTCTAACAACAAGACGGCAATGAAGTAAAGAAAAATGATTATTGGTTCGGTGTCTTCTTTTTATTTATTTATTTTTTAAAAAAAATTTTTGTTTTATTTTAATTTCTTTTAAATAAGTGTTGAATAATATCTACGTAGTCTCGAAATCAAGAGGCAAAAAGAGAGAAAAAAAGAAAATTTTAAATTTATTTTGATGTTAAATGTCTAATATTTTAATTCAGAAAAAATTTTTCTTTTAACAAAAATTTCACAAATTAATAATTAAAAATATTTTTTAACGACCGACTTTTACGACTTAACATTTTCACTTAACAACCTAATTAATGTTGATTTATCGGTGAAATGCATTTATTTTGGAGGGAAAAAGGGAATGGTCTGGTTCTAGAGGCCCAATAAGAACCGACTGATTGACTTTTCTGTTATTGTTTAATTTTACAATTTGTGGTGGGAAGTAGGAACCTTAAACGAAAAATAGACTTTGATTGTAGTGAACATTAGGCTTCTTTTTCGGCCAAAAACATAAATGGTCCATAGTTAAAAACCATTAATTGACTCTGAAATATATAGTATGGTATTACTTGTGGTTTATGCAATATTAAAGTGGGAATATGAACTTAGAAATGGACTTTGATTGTAATGTACATTAGGTTTCTTTCTAGCCTAAGACTTTGGTTTCAATCCATTGTTATAAATTCATCTATTGACTTTTATATGTATTATGGCATTACTTGTGCTTTGTGCAATATAAGATCAATATCAAAATAATTAATATTATATTTTTTTTTCCAGTAATGTCAACTATAAATTATTACATTTTGCAATAGATAGAAAAGTGAAATTGATAATGCCTAGATAATAGACATTGCTATAGTTGGTAGAGTTCAATGAACCATTGAGCAAGAAGATCAACTTGTAAGGTTCTAACTTAATCAAAGTTTCGGATTTGAGTTTTGGGAATACAACTATGTTAAAACTTGGTAGGGAGAGCTTTCACGCCCTTAGCTATCTTACGCAGCTCGAATCCGGATTAGTATGCTCCGGTTGTTTGTCAACTTAAAAAAAAAAAAGGTGGGGGTGGAGGTGGGGTGTTACTTTTGCTTTATGTTTAGATTCCTCTCTTTCAAGTATATGATCACATGGATACTAGCCCAAAATTGAAGAGAGGCTCGCGTTATACAAAAATATTTTAAAAAATCACCACATTAATTTATCTATTTTCAGAAAAATTTAAGGAAAATCTAATTTTAAAAATAAATTACTCCACTTAATCCAAATGGCAAAACCTAATTTTTGCATAAGACACTAGCCTTAAATCAAATTTGATTCGGAGGCTAAGTTTTAAAATGTGGAGTAAAAATAGCATAATTCTAAGTGAAAATAAATAATTTATTGACGCAGCAATCAAAATAAATAACCAAATAAATAAATAATCAAAAAGAATATAAGCAAACTTGAACAATATGAGCGAAAATTAGTCCAAATTCAAGGACGAGGCTAGAAAATAGTAAAATAGTACTAATGGGATCAAAACTTAAAAATTATACAAAAGTTGAATGGCATAATTAAAAACTTTAATTCAACTAATGAGCATTACTCAATTATCGGATTTGAACCGATGACTTATGCCTTATCATAGCGCAAGTGATTATTCATATATTGTTTTGAGCACCTCAAAATATTAATAAAAAGTTAATGAATTCATGAAAATATAATAATCTATCGTGATTCAAACAAAATATAAATACAATATCAAGCAAGCTAAGTCATTAATTAAATTTTCCAAAAGAATTATAAAAATAAAAATAGAATCTTAATTTATAACCAAAATATACTAAAAAGGTATACAAACAAATAAAATTCATTTGATAATTTTATCGCCCACTATAATATTATAGATCAAATAACTAAGTAAATATTTTATTATTAACCACTCAATTAAAAGGATTTCATAAAATAAGAAAAGTATTTGCTATATATTAAATTCACCAAAAAAAATTGAATTAATTTAAAAAAAAAAAAAAGAAAAAAGACTGACTAGTAACAAGGAATGGTGGCAAAACTGTTTCTCTGGTTATAATTTTGTAAGTGCTTCTTTTATCTTTCCCAATTTATTGTTTCTTTCTTATTTATGAGAAAATTATTTTTTATTTTTTAACTAAGACAATTTTTTAATTATACTCGAACCAAATCATTGTTTAATTATTTAAGACAATTGTTTAATTATTATGTATTTTCGG
>CATIWJ010179877.1:0-16204 GCA_949640765.1 Croton laevigatus
TGTTGAATGTGTGTTGAATAATTGTTGAATCGATGTTGAATGTGTGTTGAAAATTGTGAATCGAAGTTGAATGTGTGTTGAATAATTGTTGAATCGAAGTTGAATTGATGTTGAATATGTGTTGAATAATTGTTGAATCGATGTTGAATGTGTATTGAATAATTGTTGAATCGATATTGAATGTGTGTTGAATAATTTTTGAATCGATGTTGAATGTGTGTTGAATAATTGTTGAATCGAAGTTGAATCGATGTTGAATTGATGTTGAATGTGTGTTGAATAATTGTTGAATCGATATTGAATGTGTGTTGAATAATAGTTGAATCGAAGTTGAATGTGTGTTGAATAGTTGTTTCGAAATTTTTATTTTTGCATATTTTAGTTATTTTTTATTAGTAATTTTTTCTTTAATTTTTTTAATATAAAAAATATATTTTTTATTAATATAATTTAATATATTTTTTATTATTAATTATAATTTTTGATATTTTTATTTTTTATTTTTGTTATATTTATAATGTATAATATTAAATTTAGTAAGATTATAATATAAATAAAAAATTTTAAATTTTATTTTTAAGAAAATTAAAAACAATTATATTAATCGAATAATAAATTAAATTTTTAATTGAAATGTGTTTTTAATATTTATTTATTAAGTTTTTTAATTATTTAAAGTTTGGTGTTAATTAATATTAATTTTTAAAATATTTATAAAATGAAGAGTGTAATATATTCTCTCAAAATAAAAGTGTGATTACTTTTTTAGTGAGGTAGCTAATTTTACATAATGAATTGATAAAGAGTCCTTTTTTGCTATAAGTTACTAATTTTTACATTGTTTTAAGCAATAAGACTACTTTCTAATTTATTTTTATTTGTGGAACCAATTCCCTCACTCCCCCAAATTTAATGCTCACCTATTTTTTGTCATAATAAATATTTTTTTGACTATTTTTGTCACATCCAAAAGAAAAAAATAAAACACAATGTTAGCATAGGGCCTTGAAATGAGTTCGGTCGCTGGACTTGATTCCAGGCCCAAATACCTAAAGCTATATTCAACTCTATCGCTTTAAACCGCAACACCAACTTCAGTTTTGATTTCGTGTCGATCAGTCTTAGCTCCCGCCACCTAGCCATGGCTAACGCTCCTCCACCATCGCAGCTGGGCCTGGGGCCGATGACCGTAGACGGCACAGCCATCGACTCAGTCCTCTCATCATCCTCTCACTTAACTCACGAAGAGCTCGTAAGTCGCCGTTACCGCCGACTCAAACAACTCGCCAAGATCTACCGAAGGCATTACTGGACATTAATGGAAGAGGTCAAAGCCAAATACAAAGACTATTACTGGAAGTATGGAAAGAGCCCTTTCAAAGAAGACGAAAAGAAAAGAAAGAGAGAGAATAACAGTAAAGAGAATTCGGGAATTGGAATTGGAATTGGAATTGGAGAAGGGAATGGCAAATTAGGGTTCGACAAGGACGACGAGAAATTGGGGGAAGAAGAAAACAATGGGCTCATCAGGAAGTGTGCGGTGGGTGGGTGCAAGGCGATACCAATGGCGTTGACGAAGTTTTGTCACATGCATATACTTTTGGATTCCAAACAGAAGCTGTATAAAGGTTGCACCTTTGTCGTCAAAAGGTTTGATTTTTTTTTTTTTATCAAATATTGTTAAATTTTTGAAGTTTCGTTCCATATGATTGCGTTTTTGGCTCTATATTTTTTCCAACTCCTGTTACCTATCATATTTAGTCTCAGAAATTAGTTCCTGCTTTTATTGTTGCTTGATTTTGTTGTCTGGTAGTATGTGTCTTGGCTTTTTCTACCCAATCAATATAAATACTACCTCCATTCCTACTAATTTATTGAGACTTTAGGGCAAAATCCACTTACTAAATAAGAGAGTGTTTTGGTATTTTTTTTTGGGTTGAATTAGAACGATTTGTCTTGTAGTAATAGATGAAATTTGTTTTTAGTGCATATGGGGTTCATTTTTGATATTGGATGGACGTGAGTTCATGCTTTTTAAGGGTAGAATGTGAAGAAAATTATAGAAAAAAAAAAGTGTAAATAGTAAAAGTCTCAATTAATAAAGAACGGAGGTAGTATATAGATTCTCGTTGCGCTGTTGTACTTTATCTTTGTTTGCTGTAAAGTTCTTTCTCTGGAGGTGGTGGAATTATGAGTTATAAGTTGCTGCTGAAGAGCTGAAATTTGAATCCATTCTAACTTCTTTATACTTTATTATGGGGCTTCGTGCAATAACGGTGCTATTTATGAATATGATGGTGATTGAGAGATTATAATAAAACTTACCCAATATGCATCAAAATTCCACGTTTGTGATATTTAGTCAATTAAACTAAATGAATACTGGTGCTTGAGTTATAGCCTTCTATTTTGCCTTTTTTTCAGATTAACCTTGTAGATTGAAGACTGAATGATGTTTATGATTTTTTGGTTCTTTTGTATTGCAAGACTTTTGCACAATTTCTAATTTTTCTTTATGTTGAGAATTTATAATTTTATACTCGTAACCATTCTTTAGTAATAGGGCTCTTAATTGGACTTGATGTTCTATTAGCTCCTGAAGAATGTGCTTTGTTTTCACATGCATTGTATGAGTAAAAAGTATTATAGTTACTCATTCTTGCAAATTTTAGTTTGCATAGTTTGATATGCCTAGGAATGTAAATGATTCAAATTTAGCTGAGTGTCACATTGTGTTGGATTGGTTTGGTAGCATGTGATTCAAGATCAATCTAAGTTCAAACTAAATATCAAGTTTAAGTTGAATCTTGGTTTGTTCTATTTTTGAGCAAGCCTAAGTTTGAACTTCAATTTGTGTTTGAGGTTGATTTGGTTTCATCATCAAATGAGTTTGGGTTGTTCTTACCATAAGGAGTTATTGGGATCTTCTGAATAAGCTGTCAATAATAGGAGAGTTATGTTTTTTATTTGCGGAAGAAGTTGCTTTTGCTTCTTATAATCCAGTCGACCCTTCAATTCCTACAGCAAGGATGTTTATTGTTCTGACTGCATACTTGGATTTTCAGTGCACAGGGCAGACCCGTACTTTGTGGGAAGCCAATCCTGAGATCAACTATCCCTGCCCTCTGCCCACCACATTTTCAAAAGGCTGAAACATATGTAGCACGTGCATTGAGAAAGGCTGGTCTTAATGTTTCTTCACCAAGTAAGGTTGCTCCCAAATTTCATGTCATAGTCAGAGAATTCGTCCACCAAATCCAGACCAAAAGATCTGCCCAAAAAGAGAACATTGCTAAAGTTCATACTGATAAAACTTTACAGGACTCCTAATTGGTCCATGAATCATGATGTATATTTTCATGTGCTATTGGTGTAGCTGACAAGATCTAGTTGTTGGCTGACCAGGAGAGCTTAGGATGTTGGACTTTGGGAAATGGAAAAACAACATTTTTGTGCATATGAGGACATGAGGTATTTCATTTCTTATAGTCTCCCCTTCTTGTATAATAAAATTGATGTATGATGCTCCTGTTGCAATATTTCTTCTTGTATATTGGTCCTTCAGATGTTCTATACTTATGCTACTGTCAATGCTGAGTGATACAAAATGTGATTCCAACTGACCTTTTACTGGTTGTTTATGTACAGTCGTCATTTTTTTTTCAGGTCCTTCGAGTATCTAAATAATTTAAATAGATTTTAATCCTAAACAAATTTTGTTACAAGAAAGAAAACAGATGTTTAGCCATATTGATTCTTACTTGAATACAGATCTCCTTCTTTAACTCTTATTGCATGCATAATTTATTAGGTAATGATGAAACTCTATCCCACCTCAGTCCTGATGGTATTAACTAGTTTCGTAGACTTGTTGATTTTTTCTGTTACAATGGTTGGCTTTATCAATCAGGGCTCACACTTCACACCCATTTACTAGCAACAAGTGGCCTAAAGCAAGCACGTAGACATGTGATGCTGTACACAAATCTATGATCCCAGGAATTTTGTCTAGAAACTAACAGTTTTGTTGGCAAAGATAGCACATGATTATTTATGGTTCTGGCATTAATATGAAATGCGCAATCTGATTAGCTGCTTTTTTTTTTTCTCTAGTTGAGATCTTTCTTTTGTCGTTTTCAGATTTTCAGTGTGTGAATATGATACGTACATCAAAGTAATCGATTCAAGTACCTATGGAAAGCAAAAAGGTTGCTGCAGCGAAAGCAAAAAGGATTGAAGAAATCAGTGTATATGCATACTTATTGATGTTATTATGGGAAATTGTAAAGGTTGTTTTGGCTGACATTGGAAGAAGCTTTAGTGGGGATGAAAGTAGTAAAATTGTTCATTTGTAAATTTGATATTAAAGTTGATGTTGTAGGATTGGAAATAGAATTCATTTCCTTGCAACTGTTCTGTGTCTGCTTTGAACAAATCCGATATGGCTGTGTATAACTGACAGTATGAAGGAAAGCAGTATTTTGATTCATTTGGTTCATTCAAATCAGAGATATGTGGTTATATGGATTGATAGAGAAGTTGTTTCAAGTAGGGAAAAGCAGATGATGCTTTTTTCGGTTCATGAAAACAAAATAAAAATTTTTCAACCAATTAGGTTCTGTAGCTTTATTATTTTTTTATTTTCATTGACAAAAATGGAGAATAAAAGAGTGGAACATAATTAAATTGAATGTTTTTTAAGTTCAATCTTTGATTTGTTGGGAGTTTAGTGCAGTTGATTGTTTCAATTCGATGAAAAATAAGGAATGGTATAGTGCTAATTTGGATTTTTTTTTTTTCGGAAAAAGGCTTTTTTTTTTTTTTTTTTTATAAAAAAGTTCTAAAAGTTTTTTTTTTTTCGTTATTGTTGATAAAATGAAGAACCAAATTGTTTTGAGCATTGATTTGTGGAATGGATGGGGGTTGAATATTGTAGGGAGATCTTGATTCTCTCCAATTCTTGGTAGACGTTCTTCTTTCCTATTGAAAAATGCCTCTATTTCGCCTTTTAACGAAATTCCAGATATCTGCTTAGCAAACACATCTTAATTGGCTAACAGATTTTCCAATTTTTCCAAAGATGGTTGCCTTGGCTACTCTTGGATTACAGTGATGAATCCATGATATTCTCCTCTTCATCCATGGATGGCGATGCTCCTTTTTTCTGATTCATTTTTCAAATTAAAAGCTAATTGGTGACACGTATGTCTGAAATTTTTTAGCTTATAAGTTCTCTTAATATAAGCATATACTGCTTATCAATATGCACTTTTTAAGTCCGAAAGTAGAAAAGCAAAAACAATTCTGACGTAATAATTTGAGTACCAATTATCTAAGAAGGTAACAATTTCAGTATAATTTTAATTTTGTAATAAAAACATCACAAATAATAATTTTTGTAATAATTTTAGTATTTTTTTAAATTGAGGACCAATTCAATACTTTCAGAATATTAAAATTGTTTCAAAACTTTCCGTCTTTAACCAATTTCACCTCTTTTCAATTTTAAACCAAAAATACTCCTAGCGGCTTTGGAATACACGGCTAGGGCTCTGTTTTTTTTTGGAAAGAACAAGGTTGAAGAAGACAAATTTCAAAATAGTCCCTTAATTTTTGAGTTTTTTCAAAAGACCCGTGAAATTATACTTTGGTTCTTCTACCATTATTTTAATAGAAAAAATAGACAGAAGGATATTTTTATCAACGGAATTGAAATACAAGGACATTTTGTCTGCTAAAAAAGACAAAGGAAAATCTAGGGAGATTTTGTAAATATCCCTATAATTAATAATCATAAATAAATAAAAATTTAAACTGTTACATAATTAAATAATGAGTGACTAAACGAGTAGCCACGTACAACGTACTTTAATAGTAGACACGCATTTTAAAAAAATTACTAGTTATTACAAAGGTAGTTATTTACACTATTTTTATTATAAAATTAAAATATGCTAAAATTATTATATTTTAAATAGTTGTAGCTTAAATTCTTAAACAAAAAACAATTCCAAACAAAGCAATAATTAGAAGGAAAAAATCGTTGAGCAAGTGGAGCTAATCATTTAATGAAGCAAAACAAACTCTTCGGTGGAACTCACCTACCAATTGATTGATTAATTAGAAGAACATAATAACATTTCTTTTCAAAGATGAAGCCTGCGGATCTATCAACTGTTTGCATTAAAGACCAAGCTGGAGTTTGATTTGGATGGGACCTATTTTTCTTATCACACTGCACTCCAGTGTTCATTATTTTTCATACCAAAGTTATATAGAGGAGAGTAGGGTGAGATTCGAACCGATTCTCTAAAGGGAAACAAACGTTCAAATCAACTAAGCTAACATTTGTTTTCTAGTGTTCATTTTCATTTCTTATGAAAAATTCATTTCATTCATAAATTGGTAATAGAGGGTTGAGGACTCCAAATCTGTACTTTTTTTTTTTTTTTTAATAAGACTTGAACCTAACTTTATCACTCATCAATGTCCTCAACTAATTACCGAAATTGAATATACTCAAAGATCCCACCCTTAATTTCTTACTCATCTTAATGCAGCTTCATCATGATTACCGGAGATATCACTTTTGTTTGATTGAAGTAAAGATAATGCACTTCTCCATCACTTTAATAACCCGGTTGGATTTTGTTATACTTTTTTTTTTTAACATAGATACTCCTATCTCTAGTTCGAGTGAATTAGGGAAAGAAATTGGAAAAAGCCTTGAATCTGGGACCTCAGCCTTAGGAAAAAAGTGTCTTACCACTAGACTATCTTTTTGGGCTTGAATTTTATTATACCTAATTACAACAAATAACAAATAGCACATATTTTAACTTTTCATTTTTAAAAATAGCACATAGTCATTTTAACCATTACTTAAATTAATAATAGTTATTATTTAAAAAAAACCATAAAATTGCAAGTTCAGAAATCGTAACAGGTGTCAACAGAGACCAACCAGTGCCACTGCAGCTACTGCCAAATTGTCAGAACTAGCCATATGCCGTCATCAATTGCTAGTAGGGGTGTTCAAATCGGATAATCAGATCCGATCCGAAATTTCGGATATCCGAAAAATCAGATCGGGGAAAATACCGATCCGAAAAAATCGGATATCCGATTTTAATTATTTTTTATTTTTTTATTACTTTTTTTTTAAAATTAAAAATCGGATATCTGATCCGAATTATCCGAAAATTTTCATTTTTTTTTTATTATTTTTTATTAAAAATCGGATCGGATCGGATATCCTATTTTTCAGATCGAATCAGTCAGATCGGATTATTTTGAACAGCCATAATTGCTAGCCTAGGCAATGATAGGCTTGACCGGCACCAGAAGAGAGAGATTACGTCGAGTTGGATGGCAGGTTAAATGTGACCTAAAAGCTTTAATTGCAATTTTTACGATTTTCAGTGGTCGGATGGCCGATCAAAGCTACCAATCAAAAGTCAAGCAATGTTGAGCATTTTGAGAATCGAGTTTGCCGCCAGTTATTGGCCAGAAAAGGAGATCGCCATTTTCCGGACTATTTTTCGCATTTTTCGGCTTGATACGACATAGTCTAGAGGAAGTATGATTGTGTTTGAAATATATAAATCAAAAATTTTCTTATAGCATTGAGTATTGAGTTAGTAAGCTTCTGTCACCACTAGGATTTTCTAGTGACCGGCAGAAAATTTCAATCGCTTCCTTAAACTTAAGGTTGAATATAGGAGTGTCAAAAGTTGATCTGACTTGCTAACCTGACACAACTTTACCTGAAATTAGTGTGTTAGAGTTGAATTTTTTGACCTGTTTAATTAAATGGACTGACACAAACCCGACCTGAAGTTAAATAGGTTAGTTTCAAGTTGAAAATTTCAACCTTAAAAATGACATGTCTAATTTGTTTACAAATATGACGTCGTTTTTGTATTAGGGTTAATACATATATACATTTCAATTTCAGCCCTAACTAAAACGATGCTCAGTGCTCCTCTCCTCTCACTTCCTTTCTTCGAAATACCCTTCCTCTCATTTTTTCAGCAGCCACTCCTAGCCCTACCCACCAATCTCCATCGCTATCTCTTCGTTCAGCCGTGCCGTCCAGTAGGTTTGTATAGCTTCATTTCTTGTATGGGTTTTAGTATTACACCTGCTTGATTGTGCTATATGCTTGACTCTCGCTCTCCAACTCCTTCTTTTCTTCAAATTTGTTCATATTAATAGCAAGGTATGAACCATAATCCTCTTGCCGAATTACTAATTATCTAATTTACTCGTTTCTTTTGCTATAATATTTTTGTTTTGGGTTATGTAATGGAGCAGACTTCCTCGTTGAATAGAGAAGAGATGCAATATTATATGCCAATAATGTGTTGTAATTTATACAATCAATGTGGGAATGGGTTTTATTTCTTTTTTATTTATACCATTTTCAAGGTTGCTAGTATGAAATTGTAGCGTAATTGGCATTTTAGGCTTGCAATTGATGAAATTCTAGGATTATTTTTGTAGGAAGTGAGAATTTGCATGTGGTTTTTGAGGTAGTATGTCTTGGTTGTAATATATATTTTGAATTAGGCTTGAATATTGAAATCATATTATATGGGTTAAGGTCAATCTGAAATTAGCAGATTAAATGAGTTCAGATTGACCCATTTATCTTAAAAAAAACAAAACAAAACAGATTAGGTTAACCCGTTTGACCCATTTATTTAACAGATCAGGGGTTGGGGGTATTCAACCCAAACTTATTCGACACAAACACGAACCTAACCCAACCTGACATGTTTGACACCCCTAGTTGAAGATGAAGTAATTTTATTGGATGGTTCTCAATCTTTACATTCGAATGTTTATTTACATTATTGACTTGTATTAGCTTATATTGAGTTTTATTAAATTGTATATATATTTACTTATGTTTATTTATAATATTTTATTTACTTGTATTGAATTATATATATATATATATATATATATATATATATATATATATATATAACTTGTATTGTATTTATAGTTATTAACTTATATTGAAGTTTATATAGGCGGATTTATGGTTACCTATATTCACGTTTATCAATGTGTATTTATATTTATATTTATTGATATTTATTTTATTGATATTTTATTTAATAGTATTAACTTTTATTTTTATATTTTTATTTATTGGTATTAAATATTATTACTAAAATTTTTTAGCTAAACTCAGGAACCATCTTACGACGGCGGCACTTATGTTTCTAGCCACCTAGTAAAATTTTGAAGAATTTTAAAATGCATTAACATATATTGATTTATATTGACATATATGATAAATATACAAAGGGGAAGTTTTGGTATATTTAAATTTTGTTGGTCAACATATATGATTAAAAGTGCTATTTTTCTAATTTTAGAAATTATGTGCTATTTATTTAGATAATCCATCTATTTAATTAACTAGATTATTTTTTAATTTTGAATTTAATTGTTTACATTTTAAATTAAAAATTACAGCAATAGCAGTAGCAGTTGTATTAGTAGTAGCAATAATAACAGTAATAGGAGCAGTAACAGCAGTAGTAGAAGTAGTATTAGTAGCACTAATAGTAGTAGCAGCAGCAACAACAACAATAACAGTAACTTATTTGACCATTTTTTATGAATTTAAATTTGATCAACTTTATATATTGAGGTTATGGATTTTAAAAAAAAAAATGTTGATGGTTGAAATAAATTATTTTATTTTAATAGTTTCAATAAAATAAAAATAAAAAATATATGCAGAATTACTAAGCAACTAATAAATAATACTACTATTAAAAAAGGTAATTTTTTTTATGATTTTTGATTTTTAATGAAAATAAAGTGAGAATATAAAATTTATCAAACTAATAGCTAAAAGTGCAAAAATAAAATATGCTCTTATTTATAAATAATTACAAGTATTTAATACATTTTTTAAATTTATTGAATATAATTCAATATTTGTTATAATTCATTTTGATGAATGTAATTATTCCAACAAATATCATATTCATAAAAAATTGTATATAACACATTAAAAATAGTCCAAAATACTATATAAAATAACAAATTAAAGTAATATAAAAATCAGTTATATATATATAACGAATATTTACGTGTACCGAATGTGATTAAAGAACTAATAAAGTAAAAATGAGCTATTTTACTAAATCTCCCTTGTATAATTGTTTTTGGATCAATATTTAGGAGGAATTCCTATAAATTTGTAGTCCCTACTAGATAGCTCAACATATAATTAATATTGTTAATGTTTAAAGAGTGAAATTTAAAAAAAAAAAAAAAAATACTATATATGCTTAGAGGGTAAATAAGTTTACTTGTATTGCATAATAAAATTGATACATACTCCAAAGAGTTTATTGGAACATAATTAAACGGCCCTCTAATAAGAGTGTAGACAAATGCTTTCTAATCTATTGAATGAAGATAAGACAATAACGAGTTAAAATACTCATACAATCTAAAATTAAATAACCAAAAGCAAAGAAATCATATAAATCTAAACAAAAAGGAGAAACTATATGATACACAATAAAAATGGATTTAAAAAATTTATATTATTTATTGAAATTCACTAGTAAAACTAAAACATAAAGACATAAAAATTTGAATGAAATTTTGATTACTGATTTTAGATATGCAATCACTTTTTACTATTGAAGGTAACAAAAATTGAAGGAGAAAAAAATGAAAAATTCCTCCAAAAGGAACTCTAGAAAGTTGATTTTATTTAATGGCTACCTACAATCACAGCATCACTATCCCAACTGTATCGTATTTAATTAATCACATGACCTTGTTTATTTTCCTTTTGCAACTTGCAAGTTTCCAATTCCGTCTTAATTCCCTTTGAAACAATTTCTCTATCAAAATCTGTTAGAAGTTACCATTTTTAACATATTTTCAAATATATATAATGTGAATTTTATTTTCTTTTATTTTTTTACTATAAATAAACATTTAAATTACCTTTTTTTTTTAATTTAATAATCCATACTATAAATAATCATCTTAGGCCTTCTTATTTATTTGTTTGGAGCGCTTAACCTTTTTGAGGATCCATACAGCCGACCCCAACTGTTTGGGATTAAAGCTTGTTGTTGTTGTTGTTGTTGAATCATCCAGTTTCTAAACATTAAATTACGGGTGCCCAACACTCTGATACAATAGGGACAAGAGCAAACATTTTGCATGGTTCTTGATTTGTTGGTGATCTTGCAGCCACAAATGGTCTCAGCATACTCATTAATTTGCGTTTGCCTATTAAAGTCATCTCACGTACAATACATGAAAATATTTATAAATATATAACCAAAGCTTGAAACGCTTACCATCTGAAAACTAATCAATCAAATATCATAGTAGAAAATATAAAAATGGGAGCCATTTACCAAGAACCTCTCTCTCTTCTCCAAGATCTGAAAATCACAATTCAGAATTCTTGTATGGTTTATCCACCCCAAGAAGCAAGTGATCAAACAGAAAGAAAATCTCTCTTTTTATCAAACATAGACCAAGTTCTTGACTTTCATGTCCAAACCCTTCATTTTTTTGCTTCTCATAAAGATTTTCCTCCTCACGTGGTAGCTGAAAAGCTCAAAAGTAGTCTTCAAAAGCTACTGGTGCCGTATGATTTCTTGGCAGGCAGATTGAAGAGGAATCCTGAAACGGAACGCTTAGAGTTTGATTGCAATGGAGCTGGAGCTGGATTTGTGGTGGCAGCCAGTGATTGTAAGCTGGAAGAGCTTGGAGATTTGGTTTATCCAAATCCTGCGTTTGAACAGCTCATTATAAAAGGCATGGATATTCTGCGGCAAGACAAGCAGGATGATCAGCCTCTGTGCATTGTCCAGGTACTCTACTTCATCTTCTTTATATATATATATGCCAAGAACACATCCTTGCTGAGTGAAGGAAGTTATCTTTAATCCACCATTAAGGATTTAGGAATAGAAATTTTCTGATTTGCCATGTTAGTGATGATGATGTTAAATTGTATCAAAAGTATTTAATTAATTTCTTGATTATCAGCGTTTATTTTTCGTTTAAATTATTGTATTTGTTAGAATTGCATTTAATTCAAGGATTGGATGATAATGCCATTCAAGAACTCAGCTAAAAAAGCCTACAATCATAAATTTTCTCCTATAATAAATGGAAGTGTTTTACAAACTTCACCGGCAGTTTTAATGAGTGAAAAACTGAAAAGTCATGGAGCGTTGCTGTGTAGATAGGGAAGGCATTTATTATTCAAAGTTACTCTAAAAACTTTTCCCTTATTATTATTCAATGAATTCAATTTCAACATCTACTAAAAAATTGATATATTTTAGGATTTTGAATAAAAACTATAGTCATATAAACAATAATTTTTTATGAACAATTACTCGTGATTAACTTTCATTTGAAATTTAATTTTCTAATAATTTTGTTAATATGAACAAACTGTAGATCTGTTGTTAATTATGGTTAATTGATATACCTTTTCTTGGTCGAAGGTGACATCATTTAGATGTGGTGGGTTTGCGATCGGGATATCGACCAACCATTCCACATTTGATGGATTAGGCTTCAAAAACTTCTTAGAAAACTTAGCTGCTGTAGCCGCTGACAAGCCTTTAACCGTCGAACCATGTAACAATCGACGACTACTAGCTGCTCGGTCACCACCACGCGTCACCTTCCCTCACCCAGAACTCCTCAAACTCAACATTTCTCCACTAGGTCAAGAATCGAAGGCTCCAGTGTTCGACGAGACCAAAGAAGCACTAGACTTCAAGATTTTCCGGCTAACATCCGGCGACATATCGGCCCTCAAAGAAAAGGGCAAAACACAAGTGAACAGTCGCGTTTCAGGCTTCAACGCTGTAACTGCTCTCGTATGGAGGTGCAAGGCCTTGTCATATGAAGACGATAACAATCTTGAAAGAGTTTCCACCCTTCTCTACGCAGTGAATATAAGGCCAAGAGTGATACCTCCATTGCCGGAAACATATGTCGGAAATGCAGTTCTAACGGCTTATGCGAGTGCTAAGTGTAAAGAGCTTGAAGAAGGGCCGCTGGGGAGGGTGGTGGAGATGGTAGCAGAAGGATCAAAAAGAATGACGGATGAATATGCAAAATCAGCCATAGATTGGGGAGAAAAAAACAAAGGGTTCCCAAATGGAGAATTCTTGGTATCTTCATGGTGGAGATTAGGGTTTGAAGAAGTGGGATATCCATGGGGTTGCCCCAAGTACAGTTGCCCTCTGGTTTGTCACAGGAAGGATATTATTTTGCTATTTCCAGACCCTCTTGACAAGAATGGTGTCAATGTCTTGGTCGCACTTCCCTCCAACCAGATGGACAAGTTTCGAACCTTCTTCCATAAATTCTTGATTAACTAGTTCTTCTTCTTATTAATTTCCAAGATGTTGCGAAAAAATATTTGTTATTACGAAGTTAATGAATTTTTATGCAGGTACCAAATATGTATATATATATATTATCTATGTTTCCAACTATAAAAACAACATATAATAATAAAACGGCACGGCTAGAATGCTCTCTTCGAGACTTCTCTACAAATTATTTTTTTTTAATATTTTTATTTTTTTAAGAATGATTCGATGGATCATCTATACAGAATCCCAAAATCATATATACAACAGTTTTTTCAAATTTTAATTATGTATCTCATTTCAGACACGACTGTGAATTTAACGGTACATATTATTGATACATCTTCTTCAATTTGACTAACATACAGTCTGGGGCCCCTTAAAAAAAGGGGTCGCCTTGCATGTGTCTAGGGGTAGGTCACCCCATCTAGGAGCAGAATAAGGTCACCATTAGCACGGAAAGAAAACACGCTCACCTTGGAAGAAGAAGATGTCACCTTATCTGCCTCGACCTTCTGACCTGATCTCAGCCTCCTCGTCAGGCTGGGCTATTGACTAATTTGGAGCCCAATGAACCTTATTGGATAGAGGATTTTCGGTCTTTCACCATCTTAGACTCCATATATAAAACTCTCGTCTAGCACAAAACAAGACTAATCAAAATCTAGACTTTCAATTACTAGAAGATCCAAATTGGTCAAAATAATGGAAAATAAGACTATTTAGAGGTTTTTAGGATACCAAATTGAAAAAGTAGCAAACAAGGACATTTTTGCTACAAGCATACATAGGGTATCTGTCACAGCCCAATATTGTATTTTTACGGTCTGTAAAAAATATTAGGTTGACGTTTGTAATAAATTTAGTTAAGTATGAATTTCCGTCTATTAATATTAGTCCTTAAATTTTATCGAAGACGAGTAGGAGATAAAATAAACTATTGTAATCATGTATTAAACCAATAAACCATTAATAACTACAAAATAAACTATTAAACAGCAATAAACCATAGTATACTAAATATAAACCCAAGTAAATGAAATTCAAATTAAGTGTAATTAAGATTAAATTAAATGCAAATTCATCAATTATTTACAGAATAATTGATGGATAAATTAGGATAAGAATTGATTGAAAATTTAATCAAGTGGCAAACCAAACCGTGTGAACTTATGAAAAAAATGAGAAAACAAACAAAATAAAAAGAAGACTTTAGTTGTTTGATTTGATTAAATGGCAGACAAGGTTGATAATGGAGGATTACAGGTGATTAAGAAATGAGAAAAGAGACAAATTAGCTTGGCCTATAAAAGGAAGGCCATAAAAGCCATTTTTAACCTTAAAACCTTAGGTAAAAATATGTTTTATTTTACAAAAAATAATCCGTCAATAGTTTTTAAAATATAACACCACAAAACCACTCCTGATCAGTTTTGACTTAAGAAAATCAGAAAATTGTTATCGGAGGAGTAAGATTCGGCAGGGTCAGTTTGGTTAACTGGGTTGTTAACTAGTCTCCTTCCACCTCAATTTTCTCTCTCTACAGCCACCATTCGTCCGATCTAAGACCACCATTAGGTCGGTGGTTTCAAGACGAAGAGATCTATAGATGGTTTACCGGATTTGGCCACCGGAATCATAAGTTACGACGTGAAAATCGAAAGCTGCCGGCGACCCAATTCACGACCCGACCTGGACAGATCTGGGTGAAGGAGACGAGAAAATAACATATCTGGTCCCTGAAGTTCTGCCGCGTCTCGCGTCCGGTCCCTAGCTTTCGACTCGTTTTTGCTTTGGCGCCCGAAGTCCTGCACGCCTTCGTTGCGGTCCCTAAAGTTTTTGGCCGTTTTCATCTGGGTCCTTCCGCCTAAAATATTTAGGTAAATGACCCCTAAACTTATTTTAGCTCTTCATTTTAGTCCAAAAGTCTATAAAATTAATTATTTGGAATTTATTTTAAGAAATTAATATTTTTAAGGACCTAAATAAATTATGAGGACTCCAAATAAAGCTCAAAAATCATATTTTGGACTTAATTTAATTTTTAAAGACCTAAATAATTATTTTAGACAATATTTATTGGACTTTTATATTGAACAAAGACTAGTGGACATTTATTTTGGACTATTGGACATTTATTTTGAGACAAGGATTATTGGACAATTATTTTGAGACTATATTTTTGGACAACCTACGGACAATAAAAAAATACCATTCTAAAAAAAACTTAATAAATAAATAAAATAGATAGAGGTATTTAGATATGTAATTTACTTATAATTGTATGGATGATATTAGGACCGTCTGGGGAAAAGGAACCGAAACTCAAAGAGAAAGTAGAGTAAGCGAGCCGGAAGGAGGTTTGATACTTTAACTTTGAAAAGTCTTTTCAAATTTTATTTGTGTCAAATTTTATTCTTAATTTTTGCTAAGTTGTGATTTTGTTTAATTGTTATTGTTTTAATTTTTGATATGATTTAATATTTGTTATTGCTTTAATATAGAATTATTTTCCATAATATTTATTTAAAGGTACTATATTTTAGTAAAGTAAGATTTTCAAATGATTTCATTATAGTTAATTATTTTATATTCCGAAAACGAATGTTTTCGAGAATTTCATATAAATAGAAGCTAAATTTATTTTAGGGAAATCTAAATACCTAGAATAACTTAGAAATTGATTTTCAAAAAGATGAAAGAATTGTTTGTAAATTTGTGAAAGAGAATTTCGTAATTTTATTTGAGTAAATTTTCAAGTGAATTTACAAAGAGATTATTTTGTTAAATAATACTACAAA
>CATIWJ010179878.1:0-19443 GCA_949640765.1 Croton laevigatus
TACTGTAATTTTATATTAGTGCCATGTGTATCTATTTGATTGGCTGGCTATAATGCCTCGACATGTTGATGTGTTATCATGGGTTCATTGTATAATTATTTCCCAAAATGATAGTCCATATTTCTTCTGGAAATTTACACATGGGTCGTGACAAATTTTGCCACTCCCTTCCACTATTTCCACGGGTTTAGAGAATTTGCACAATCTTGCGAGTTTCTATCACTATCACTCCTCTGAAATGTTTCCACGAGGTCGTAGAAATTTTTCACATAGGATCTGATGATGAGAAATCCTCCTTAATTGGAGGAAAAGAAAAGAAAAAAAAAAGAAAACGAAAGAATAAAAATAAAATTAGAAAACGAAAAAAAAAAAGAGAGAAAGGAAAACAGATTTGCTAAGAAAAGAAAAAAAAATGGAAAAGAAAAATACGATCAATATTTTTAGTATAAAATGCTTTCATTCGTAAAAAGAAAATCATCAAAGAAGAAATAAAAAAAAAATATATAAAGGTTTATTGAGAGATAAAGAAAGCCTATGAGAAAGAGAGAAATTGATAGATAAAACCAAGAGAGAGTTTAGCCACTATTATTTGGTGAGATTATTATTATATTCTGATTAATTTTTCCTTAGTGAAATATACAAAATTATTTTTGCCCATTTTATTTACACAAGACTGGAAAAAGTTAGATTCTGGGAGTGCCATATTTATTTATTAGCTATTTATTTTTGTCATCTTTCCCAACATGTGAAACCTTCTACCACTATGCTAGGAATATACACTTAATTTTAGAAGTATACTAAGTCCTCATAAGATGGAAGGGGATTTATTGTTTGAATTAGAACAAAAAATCTCTACCTATAATTTCTCTAATATTCTTTAATTTAGTGAGAGAATAAATTTTTCATGATGCTCAAATACAAAATCCTCATCCACCGGGAGGATTTAGTATGCTTAAAATTTTTTTAAGGAAATGAGAATTTACTAATTTAGTAACTTTTTTTTCTCCACCAAGATGAGGATTATTGCATTTTTTTGTTACACAAAGTCCTCACCCCCATATATGAGGATTCTAAGCATAATTTTTGCTATCCAATTGAGCGCCATTGTTGTAAATAGTTAAAAATAACACCACTTGGTAAACATTTTCATTTTAAACACTAGATTTATCATAAACTCAGTAGTAGAGGTATTCCACCACTAACATGAAATTCTCTTAATTTTTTTAGTTTTCGGAGGGAGGTAAATCTATGTGGTGGCTGTTTGGCATCGCTCTTACACTACTTTTAAATATTTTTAATTTAAAAATTATTTATTTATTTATCTACTTTTATGAAAGTAGCAAAATATTATTTTTGAATAATTATTTTTAAACTAAAAGCAAAAAACACAAAAAAGCCAAATACCCTAAGCCTGTAAACGAGCCGAACCTTATTAAACGAGCGAGTTCGAGCTTGGCTCGTTAATTAAATGAGTCTGAATTTTCATCTCACGCTCGACTCGTTTATTATTAATTCAAACTTGAGTGAATACTAAATGACTCGTTAACAGCTCTAACTCGTTTACAATTCTATTTTTTATATTGGAAAATAACTAAGGTGGTTAATCAATATGGTGATGCGGAGAGGCAGCAAGTTAGGTAGGCAGTACAAAAGCTGATGATGCAAATAATAACTTTTGAGTTTTCAGTCATGCTTGAAAAAGCAGTATCTTACATTTAAATCAGAAATTAATTGAGAAAAAACACAATCAGAACAGAAACCCTTTTCTCTAACCATATTAGTAAATTACACCCTCAATGATCAAAATCAAACTGATAAAAAAAAAATGGAAAGCACAGAAAAATACAGATGAATATTCTACTTACATAAAACAATTTTGTTATTGTAAATTCAATTTAATTAACGAAGAGTCTCAACATTTTTGCTTAATTCCTCCAGCTTCTTCAACCTCTGTTTTTCACTTTCACTCACCAGCTGATGACAGGCAATCCATACATCATTAAAACCAAACAAAACTGATTAGCTCTTAAACTAAATTAATTAATCAACAACTATGAGAAAATTTACCTCCATCAACTTCGAAACTAGTTGAGATTTTTCCTTATTTTTCTCATTATAAGCTTCAAGTGCTTCTTTATATTCTCTCTCCTGCATTTACCATTTTATAATTAGCTCAAATTGAGAGATTGCATCATTAAGACTGATTCAAAGATGGTAGCAGATGCAGTTTATGGTAAACAAGTCATTCAACATAATGTGATTGTGGACATCAGATATTTGTTGAGCCAGTTAACAAATGTTTCTTGTGTTTTCATTCCCAGAGCTTGTAACGTTCTTGCTCGTAAACTGGCAAGAGCAGCTTTAGATTCAGGTTTTGCTCAAAATTTACTTGCTCAACAACTACTTCTTCGTCGTTGTAACGCTAATTATTAATGAAAACTCAAGATCTTTGTTAAAAAAAAAGCTCAAATTGCATCAATATAACAAAAAAAATTTAAAAACAAAGAGGAAGAAATGAAAATTGGACCTTCCTCTGGCAATTTTGCCCTAGCGGCTTCAATTCCTTGTTAACTGTATCAATCCTTTTTCGAACCAGAGAAACTTCCTTCCTCATCGGATCCGTGAGAGTTTCGAGCTCCTATAATGAAAATAAAATTCTGATTCAAAAAAAAATGAATCAGAAGAAAAAAGAAGAAGAAGAAGAAAAAATTGTTTACTTCTCTTATCTCAGCTAAGCGTTTGGTTGCTTCTTCGACGCGGCCTAATTGAGCCTCCACTCGATTTCGAACCTCCAATTTCTTCTTCTCAATTTCTTCTTCTTTAGCTCGAAACGCAGCAAGTGCAGATCTGGACATTTCTTCATCTTTCTCATCTTTTACGGGAATTTCATTAGTACTAATCATTTCTCTTTGGAGTTGTGATTGCTGTTGAGCCAATATTTGTTTTTGGGTTGTCATTTGATCTTTAATCTCTTTCTCTAATGCTTCTCTTTCTTTCTTTCCGCTCTTCTTCTTGTTGTTGGTGAGGTTATAAATAAATAAAAGCTAGGCTTTAAAGCGTATCAATCCCAACTTGCTTAATTAAATTACTTTATAACAAACAAAACTACATACTATTACATTTAAATTAAAATTACCAAATTGCCTTCATTGTATGACCTTTAATCATCACCATAAAAAAGATGATTTCACCTTTGTTGAATGAAGACTCAACTTTGAAAACCTCTTTCTCTCTAACCACACACACACACACACACACACAAATTATCGTCGGGTTTTCGACCGTTAAATCATGGGTGCTGACTACTCCGAATTCGAGTCGGGTAAGATCACTAAGAGCGGCAAAACTCTCTTTACCGAATTTTAACACAGCTACGTTTCTAAAACTCGAATAGAAAATTTCTGTCTATGGTTAGATAGCTATTTTCTTAAGTCGGTATGCAATTTCTCTCACTTTATTATTATTATTATTATTATTACAAAATTACAACAAATTATATAGAGTGTAATTGAAGAATTAATCTTAATTATATGATATGTAGTTTAGGTATATGGGTTAATTAATTGTATGTTTTGGTTGAAAGGTCCATATAAAAACTATAGGTAAATATTCTTTTTCCTTGAAGAAGAGTGCTTTATGTGAAAGTATTGCTTGTGGGGGAGGACATAAAGAGCTCACCTACACAATAAAATTTAATTTTGAGAGCCTTAGAGATCAAGACAGAGTAGGAGAGAATAGAAATTAGCTAGCAATAGCTTGCCTTTCATTACATATATTATTATATATCATCACGTTTTCAAATATTTTTTTAACAAAAGAACCTAATTCCCATTTAGCTTTTCTTTTCTTTATAAAAATTATTTTCTGGCATATCATCTTTGCTAAATTGTTCACATCTGAACTTTGTAGGCCGATTTTGCAATATTTTTACCTTTTTTTTTTTTATTAATTCCATTGGATTTCTAAACACTTAATCACGGATGCGGACTACAATCCAATTTTTTTCATACATAATGTTAGAATTCAAAAGCCTGAATCTTACTTAAAGGGTTTAGCATTTCATCTCGCTAGATTAACCCCTACCTTTTTATTTTCTTAGGAAAAGTAAAAAATAAAAATTGCGTTCACACCCGGGAATTGATTAGCAAATTAAATGTATACCGCCATATGTGTGTGTTTAAATTCAAAAAATTAACTTGTATTTATGAGAGTGATAATTGATTAAATTAATGATATTAGTTGTTCCTTTTTCACCTTTAATTTTATGTGTTGGGTCCTATACTATATGTGTGGCATTTGACTTTACAGAGGTGAAAATTTTTTGCTTGCTATTCGTAATTATTCCTTAACAACTTTCGGTTGATCCAAATTGCATAAGCCTAACTGTACTTTGGGTCCAACAATTTTAAATGTCAAATAATAATGCCAACATTGTCTTTCTATGTTTATTGGTTAAGCTTTTTTTTCTTTTTTTATAAGAAGTATAAGGGATAATGAAAACATTACACCCAAGGACTAATGCATGCCTTATCATTATCATAAAGTATATGGGGTCAAGAAGTCATAAAATTAAAATCAAAATAAGATTAAAGTATTTTTAATGACCTTTACAAAAATAATATCAAATCAACTACATATAATAGATATATAATATATAAGATAAGAGAGATTAGCGGAAAAGGAGGCTAAAACAGAAGAGTATTCACTTAAAAGAAATTTTGAAGTTGATAGAAGTGAAGTGACTAGAGTCCCTTGAATATAAACAATAGGTTCCCCCTTATTACAAACCAGCTATTATGGGAAAACAACCACAACGAAGCCATTAAATATTAGAGTCATTAGGCCATCACGTGGAGCAGATAATTCATGCAATGCCAAGGGACTGACAAATCCCAAGTAGGAGTGAGCAAATTGCGGTTCCGCATTGAAACACAACTTGCGGTTTATGGAAAAGGCAAACCGCATACTGCACAGCGATTGAATTGCGGTCGCATGTGGCTTGTGAAATTGTGAAGTTGTAGACTTGACTGCAGTGATTCCACGGTTTGTGTTTCCACAAGGCCGTGAAAGTTTTTATTACTTGTTTTCACTATTTTCATGGGTCGTGAAAGTTTTTGTTACTTCCTTTCACTACTTCCACAAGTAATGATTTTTCCACATAGTCATGAAAGTTTATGTTACTTCCTTAAGAATTAGTGAAAGCAAGATTAGCTCAAGTATCTATAAAAGTTGTCCTTAATAAATTTATTACCCCAGCATCAAAAAATTTTTCATAGTAAAAACTGTTAGATCCATTAGTACGGAAATTAGAAAATATAATTTTATTAGTAAGAAATTACAAATTATAATAAATAACAAAATTACAGAATACAAATAAATTAAATATGTAAACTGTAATTATAAAATAAATTTATTAAACCTTAACAAGAAGGAAAAGAGGAGGATGAAACTGATGATGTATGAATAGTTTCCTTAAGATAAAATTTGCCCGCATATGACAATTGTCTCCTAGGATGCAATGGTTACGTTAGCGAACCAAACTGTGTGTAGAATTATCACCGAAATCTAGACTCGTAACCTATAGAACAAAAATTGAAGGAAAGATTTTGGGAATTTTTTTTTTTTAAATGAAAGCAAATATTTGAAAGAGAAATTTACGTAGTACTTCACAAAATAAAAACATGTTGCCTTTCATTTATAGGCAAATTAGGGAACATCACAAGTTGAAATTTGTTTGTCAAAATTTTGACGTGGGTCCCACTATCAAACAAATTTCAACTTAAATGAGTCCCACTATCAAATAAAATTTAACTTAAGTTGACAAATTTAAACGGAAAATTTCCAATTTTATTTGATAAAATTTTGATATAGGTCCCACTGTTGACTAAAGTGGATATCAAATTGGAAGATAAGGTTGGATTCATTTTTACCAAAGTAAAAATAATTAGGTAATCAATGAGAATTAACTCGATTCAATAATTAAACCAAGTTTAACCTTCTGGATGGAAAATTCCGAGTATAAATAAAATTAATGCATATTTGTAGTGCTTTAAATTTTTATTTATAATTTTCCGACATTCACATTGCCCACGCCATGCAGGTGCATATTAGCAATGTGGTATTTATTCCATCCAATATTGGTTCTAAGCTCACTTTTGAGCTTAAATTTCTCATTCACTTTTAATTTATTTTGAGAAAACTCTAATTGCGTAGAATACAATGACAGATTTCATGTTATTCAAAACACAATTTTTTCCGTTAAATTATTTTGCTCAAAATATCCAATAAAAACAATCGATACGTGAACAATAGATTAAGCAAGAACCAGGAGGGAAGCTAGAGAGATTTTGTCATGACCCAATCCAGAGTTTGGCCGCAAACCTCCAAGATAATCCATCTAACTAGCTTTAGTCAACTACTTTAGGCCCAAATTCACTGGCTTAAAATGACTAACCTAAGTTGCTAAGTAGTTAGATGATTTAACTTATATATCATATCATATCTCAATCATTATCCGATGTGAGATTTTACAGATTTCGTATCTCTGTGGTGTTTTTACTTTGATAGAACAATTGCCTTTTATAAGTGTGAATATCAAATTTACTAATCTAGAATTCCTATCCATTAGGCCAAAGCCTGGGAAGTCTTAGTTAAAGAACCAGCTCAATTCCAGAATTCTCCTAAGCTCAACGGCTTGAATCGAATACCGTTCTAGTCTCTTTACAAGCCCTACATCACGGTTTGTCAGTCCCATACGTACCTCTTAGTCTCCATTACATTTTGCCTCAAATCGAAAAATTTTTAGTTAAAAAAGCTTATGAATCGAACTCAAAACGAAAGAAGAAGTTGAAACTAGTTCAAATCGGAATAAATTGAAACAAACCAGCATAATCATACTAGGTCAAAGCCTAGTTAGTAGTTAGATTCAAGCAACCTAGCTAGCGCCATATGAGCAGCCAAAAGCTGCCACATGTCAAAGTGTGGTCACACATAAGTGTCAGCCATGCTCCATCGTCCATCACTGTCATCGCCCCCACCAATTACTAGTTGTCACCATCCACCTTTGCCATATGGCCAAGAGACTTTGGTGAGGTGCCACGTTGGTCACCGACAACCATGTGGCAACCACGTGTCTCCACCTCCCTTCACTTTCTGCCTACCAAATGACACCACTCTTCTTATGCCTTGTTTATGTCCGTAATGCCTTTGAATTTATGTCTCCCAACAGCCTATGTTTTCCCATTCCAATTCAGTTTTTGCCTATTCTAGAGTATTTTAGAATGTCCCAATTCTAGAATATTCTCTGCTTTGAAAATAACTCCCTACACCTTCTATACAAGGTTTGCCTGAACCCTATAAATACATCAGCTCTCTTTCAATTCAAAACACATTGAAAGCTCTAAAAGTATAAAGATTTCTCTCTCCTCAATACCCATATGAATTTTCTCTTTCCTCTAGGCCTTCAAATGATTTTCCTTAGGTTTTAGACCTACAGATTCAAGACTCAGCTTGGATCTTGCTGCATAGCCTGTACTCAGGTATCGTATTCTAATTTCTAACTGGTTCTTCAATTGTTCTCTTTTCCTCACATCACAATTAAATAATTTAATAGTGATTTGGAACTACATTCTTCCTTGATCTTAAATTTAAATCAAGTATGTAGGTAGATTTGGAGTTTAATCTCATCATGTAAGCTCAATAAACCTAAAAAACTTTATTTTTCATTATTAAAATTCAGATTTCCTTTTAAAATTGATTTAAAATCAGTTTTTAGGCTGGTTTACTATTTGGTTAGAATAAGTTCCAGCTTGCTATAAAGTTGTTTACAGCTAGTTTATTTTCAGTTTATATTATCTTTTTGTTCCTTTTTACACTATTTTTGTTGAGTGTTTTCACGTAGGAATAATAATCAAGTTGAGCATAAGTTAAATTAAGATCTAAAGTTATCTAGCCAATCTAGATCTAAGATCTAAAATAAATTCTCTCTTGATTATTGTTCTCCTTTAATTATTTTTTTATTATTTATTTACTTATTCATGTTTAAATGTGTTCATACATTGTTTATTTTCTTCTAATAAATCGGCATTTTTTCTTTTAAAATTATTGTTTTCTTTAATTATTTTTACTCTACATCTCAAAACCTAATCTCAGAGTCCAATTTAGTTTGAGATTATTGCATTTTTGCAAGAAAATCAGTCTTTGCCCCTTGTGTTATTTAGAGTTACTTTTTAGATTTTTCCGTAGTTTTTCTACTAAAAAAATAAATTAAGATGATGACTTCTTAAAACTTTTTCTCGTGTTCTGCAATTTTCGTTTTTTCAATTTTTTTTCAAAATCAATTTTGGGCTCGTATACTGAGATGTATAGAAGGCTAAACAAATAAGAATGGAGATTTTATAGACATCACGGCTTGCATGTGTTCAAGTATGTGTAATTATATTGTTCCTTGAATAGTGATGCATTAACAACTATAGTCAGACATTTAAGAGGTGAAACGTTAATTACATGCTAACTTATTATTATTATTATTATTATTATTATTAAATTCACAATGTATTTCAAGAGTAAGAAAGATTAATTGAAACATTATTGTGATTAATGTTATAATATTTTCAATTTTGGTGTATTTTGGATCATGAACCAAAACCTAAGAAAAATATGTTTTAAGTTGCATAACAGTGATGAAGCGTGTAACTTTTATACCGAAAAGTATTTATCATAACTTAAAAGATCTCATTAGTTCACATTACAACCGTACATATTTTGCTATTCTTTCCTGTTTTACTCTAATAAGTCATGCGCACACCAGGTAATTCACAAATTCTCTAATGACTAAGCCATTCATCTCAAGGAGCAACCTCACTTCACACTTGTATAGGTGAGTCTATCTCGTATACTTTGCATTTAGTATGTCACCCTGATATTTCCAGTGTTCAATGTGGGAAACAGTATGAGCCATGGTTCACCTTGAAAAAGCCAATTGTTAGGTCTAACTGGTGTGGTCCTGTAAGCAAAGGAAAGAGCAAGGGTGCTGCCTTAGCAAACACTTCGATGCTTAAGTCAGACCTAGGATCAGTCAATATAAGCGGAAGAATGGAAAAGAGTAGAAAATAATAAGAGAGAGATTACCCTTGAATAGTAGGTTCCTGGGGTATTTATAATAAAGGATTCTTAAGAGTGTCTTACACGTTAACCTCCTGTAACAAGAACAGTAATACCAGCTCCCATGTAATGATGACAGTAAATGTCAACTTTCCGTAATGATGTCTGTAATGTATATATATATATTTAGAAGCCCATACTTGTCAGAGTATGGGTTACGTGTCTGTCTATCCAAACCATAAATGCGATTAGAAAGGGCCTAACTGGCACATATCTTGGGTGACAGCTAGGTACCGACCTGAGCTCTAGGTACCAATCCATATGTCTGGGAGGTCAGTCATCCAGTACTGACCTCCAGACTCCGACTATTGGACTAGGTTTAGATTGGTTCTGGGCCTTTTTTGGGCCCAGACAATGGGATTCTGACCGCCTGGTTCATCTAACTCTGGCCCCTGAAGGGGCGATATCATCACATGTCCCCCCCAAGTCCCTTAATTAAAGACTGATGGTAATTGTCCTGTGTACCAACCCTAAATCATTACATGTTCAGCATCCTCTAGACAGCCACTTCATTGGGCTTCAAGTCCTATAGCTCACTAGGGCACAACTCATTATATTTAGGCGGTCACTATTTGATTTTCAAGACGGCGGCTTTTTTCCCGCCCAACGTTCACTGTGTGACACGTGCCCCTTTTAGGTGAAACGACGCCTCGATTCTGAAACCATCATAATGAGTGACTCTTCGTTTCTGTAACCGTCGCGTCACTTTTTCTATAAATACCAACTTCCTTTTTTGCTTCAAAATTTTACTCGCCATCATCACTCTTAAAGCTTCTGCAATTCCGGTTTCTTTCTCTGCCACTTTTCTACTCCCGGTCGGCGTAGCATACTCCCTCCCCCCCCAAAACAGGTAAACCCTTGTTCTGTTTGTCTTCTTTTGCTTTTTGTTAAATTTTTAGAGATTGAGAGAGAGAAAATGAGCGACCAAAGCGATTCGTAAAACCCGTCTATAGAGTTTATTCCTCAGTTTTCCGGTGAGGAATCCGGCCATACTGTGTCGGATATGGTCAAAGGTCGTAGAACGATCGTCTCCCGACCTCAGATCGGAGGATTGTCCACCTCGGGGAGGTCATACCAATTAAGGGACGAATCTGAAGAGTCTGAGGAGAGCTCTCAAATTCGAAGAAAGAAAGGGCAACTTGTAATTACTGAAGGGAGGGCATTACCTGCCCGACCATTAGCGACGGTGCCAGCCTCGAGTAAGGGTGCTGCAGGGAAGAAACTTGCCATAGCCACCGATCCTAGGCAAAGGGCAGCAGGGAAAGAAGTTGCTGAGCCTGCTGCGAAATAGAGGAAGGTAGCTCCTGAAGCTTTAGCCGTCGAAGATATACGGTGTGGACTGAGCGAAGCGAAGGTCAGGGAGATAGCTTTCTTATATGACATCCCTGATGACTTCAAATGTTATTTACCCGAAAAGGGTAGTAGTGCTGACCAGAATCCTCTAGAAGAAGATGGGAGGATTATCTACGCGGAGGATCTGGTGTCATGATTGAGGTTTCCCCTGACAAAATTAGAAGAGGATCTACTGAACTATCATGAGATAAACATAGCTCAGCTGAATCCGAACTCCTGGAAACTTATCCGGTCAGTACAGTTCCTAGCACTATCCTGTCCAAAGCCGTTCGTACCGACCTTAAGAGAATTCTTGGGTCTGTACAAGGTGGTGACGAATAAGAAGTTCGATCACACCCATCTCCAAGGGGAGAAGAGATTGTTTACATTACCTTCTTACTTGAGGAAAGGTTGGAAGAATGAGTTTTTTATGGTTGCCCATCCGTCCCTGCGTGCTATTCCTCAGAAATGGAATAGGGACATTCAATCAAAGAAGCTTAAAGAGCTCGGTGAACTGAGCAGGAAAGAGAGAAAACATATAGATAGGCTTCTGAACATGGTAGCGGGTGGTTCCTATGATGCCGGCTACCTTACTGAACATTGGTACACGGGAGTGGTGACCGATCACAAAGGAAATCCATTGAATCGGAGCGGCGGTAATTACCGAACCCCACAATTTAAATTCGATCGTAGCACTGATCATAACATATTTTTGCTTACTGCAAGAATGGCGTCGTTTCAGCAACTGATGGCTGAGGTGGAGAAGAAGAAAGAAGAAAAGGCATCCAGAAAGCGGTCAGGTCAAAAGGGCCCGAGCAAAGAGAAGGGAACTTCTGAAGAAGAGGGGCTCCAAAGGAAGAGAAAACGCACAGAGGCCCGAACAGAGGTCCATAGGGAAGAGATTCCCTTAGTAGAAGTTCGTAGGGAAGAAATTCCCTCAACAAGAGCGTCTCCACCGAGGGTGCCCCATCCGGTAGTAGAGACAAGTACTGAGCAGATGACTGTTAGCCATGTGGGGCCGTCTTCTGTCCCTGAAATTGAAGAACCTCACCGTACTGACAGACGAGGAAGGGGCGATTTCTTTACTGGATCTAGGGGACTACCAGATCGGAGGGCACTCCCAGATCCATCGGTACTTTCGAGCACTTTGCGATCGAGAAGTACGAACCTGGCCCCAGTGTGGCAAACATTGGTCTGTCACAAGATATCATTAAATCCGTTGGAATGGCTACGGACAGAGAGAGGTTCGCGTCCATGGGCCGTGCGGAAATAATAGCTCTCGGTTATAGCTATGACCTGCAGGTGAAGCATTATTGCTAAATTAGACATAATTAGTCCTACTGATATAGCACTAATGATATTTTATGTGGCAGATGCTGGAACTCTTCCATACCGACGCCATTTTGACTAACAAGGATATGCTCAAAGTTCAGGAAGCGCGCGAAGCATTCGGGAGAAAGGAAGCAGAACTGAACAAGAAAAATGCTGAGCTGGCATTGAACTTGGCTACCGCTAGAGAGGAGCTAAGTAGCATAAGTCAGCAAAAGGATGCGGAGATTCAAAGGAAGGAGGCGGAGGTCAAGAGACTGAGCGCTGAGCTGGTGGCTGCAGAGGGAAGGGAGCGAAGTACGCGCTATGCCCTTGAGGCCTCAAAAGTGGAAACAGGGACGGTGAGGAGGCAGCTGGATACAGCGAAGGAAGATCTTCTTAAGGTGGAAGAGGAACTTCGTCTAGCGAAGGAAGATCTCACTCGGTCACAACAAAAAGTGGCCGATGTGAAGTTGAATGGCGCTGCTTAGTTGGTCGCTTTCCGAGATCAGATTTTACGGGAAGTGAGGAAGATGGGAGGAGGTGACATCGCTAATGCGTTGAAGACATTCAAGCCCAGCAATGACATCTTCAACAAACGTGCTTTCGACTCCGATGATGACGAAAGCGAGGAGGATGAAGGTGAAGGTGATCACCGCGGGGATGATCAGTCTTCTCAAGTGGTTGAACAGCGTACTGACCTCCCTCAGAATGAAGAAAATCTCTCTGAGCAGGCCACGGATAAGCAAACGGAACTTTCTACTGAGCATCAAATATGTCCTACCGATCCGGCTAATGATCAGATGGACGATACTATTAGAGTAGATTAGGAATTTTTGTTTGCTGTAATCTTTTTTGTTGTTAGCTCAGCTTCCTTGTACTTGTATTTGGCATTGAAATAAATGGCCTTCATTTTTTTTAACCTTTGGAATATTAAATTGCGGGTTGAAAATTGACTGTAGCTCAGTTTTAGCTCAGTTTTAATTCAAATTGTGTACACTTATTGGTGAATTTTATGAAAGGACGATCTGTGGATCGTGCTCAGTCATTCGGTGAACTTCGTGAATGCTCAGTCACTTGGCGAACTTCATGAAAGGATGATCCGTGGATCGTGCTCAGTCACTTGGCGAACTTCGTGAAAGGACGATCCGTGAATCGTGCTCAGTCACTTGGCGAACTTCGTGAAAGGACGATCCGTGGATCGTGCTCAGTCACTTGGCGAACTTCGTGAAAGGACGATCCGTGGATCGTGCTCAATCACTTGGCGAACTTGAAGGACCTTGTCCTTTTGGTTGTTCTATGGAGGAGAGACCCTGTAAGCGGTGGCCCTCCTTATAATGCAGACCGTCATTCATGCAAAATTAATTTGAGTAGAATTGGTGGTGAGAGTGCATTGCAACTAATATGTAGAAACAAATTGTGAAAAATTTGTCATTTTATTGACACCGCCAAGATCAGTAGATGCACCGAGCGATCCCAACTAGGTTGGCACCCCTGTAGCACCCTCATCATATCTGTGGACTTGCAAAAAAAAATGTACACGGAGAATATTTGTTAATTTTAACAAAGAAAATTCAGACATTACTAATAGTAGGCCTTGAGGTTGTCAGCATTCCAGGAATGAGGCTGAACCTTTCCTTGCAGGTCTTCCAAGTGATAAGCTCCAAGCCCCAGTACTCTATTGATCTTGAATGGACCGATCCAATTGGGTTGTAGTTTACCGACCCCTGTATTTCCTCTTATGATCTCCGCCTTCTTCATGACGAGATCGCCTTCCCGGAATGTGTGATTTCTGACCTTCTTGTCATGATACCGAGCGATCTTTTGTCTATATGATGCTGCTCGTGCATTAGCAAGATCTATGAGCTCTTCAACTAGGTCTTCGTTCTACATCTTGGTCAAGTTCCGCTGCAAACTCAACTCTGAAAGAGGGTTGGCCGATCTCAACTGGAATTACAGCTTCATTTCCATATACTAGCGAAAAAAGTGTTTCTCCTGTTGGGGATCTTGGGGTCGTTCAGAAGCTCCATAAGACGCTATGAAGTTCATCAACCCAGTTGCCTTTCTTGTCATCCAACCTCTTCTTCAACCCCTGAAGTATGGTCCTATTGGTGACCTCTGTCTGACCGTTGGTTTAAGGGTGTGCAACTGAGGAGAAACGAAGATCTATATGGAAACCTTCACAAAAGGATCGGAACTGCTTAGAGTCAAACTGTTTACCATTGTTGGTGATGATGATGCTTGGAATTTCGAACCTCATAACGATATTCTTGTAGACGAAGTCGGTAACCTTTTTCTGAGTTATGGTTGCCACTGCCTCTGCTTCTGGCCACTTGTAAAAGTGATCGATAGCCACAATCAAGAACTTACATTATTTTAATCCCCTTGGAAAAGGTCCTACTATATCGATTCCCCATTGATGGAAGGGCCATGCTGCTCCAATAGGAGAAAGGGAAGAGGTCGGAACTAGTTGCACATTAGCATGCTCTTGACATCTTTGACATTTTTTCACCATCTCTTTGGCATCTGTCTTAATAGCTGGCCAATAATATCCTTGCAAGAGGACCTTTCGAGCTAAAGTGGAAGCGGCTTCGTGTGCCCCACAAATCCCCTCATGAATTTTCCGCAAAACATATTGTCCCCTATGCCCTAGAATGCATCTCAACCAAGGGTGGGTTCGGGAACGCCTGTAAAGGTCATCTTGAAACCAGCTATACTCTTTAGCTCGCTTGACAAGTTTTTCAGCCTCCTTTTTATCGTCAGGTAACTTACCATCGGCCAGCCACTGAATAATGGGTTCCATCCATGTGTTCTGTCATTCCACCGCATACGAGTGTTCTCCTATTGAGGTCGGGAACTCTTGTATACTGTAGGGTATATTCTTTAAATCTTCCACTCATTTCTGAGCTGCTGCTTTGGCAATTTCATCAGCTTCGCTGGTTTGTTCTCTTGGAACTTGAATGATCTTCCATCCTGTAGGCATCATTTTGTGAACGATGTCTACGTATGGGATCAGCGCATCTTTCCTGACCTTGAAATTGCCATGCACCTGGTTGACAACCAATTGTGAATCACTGTAAACGGTCAAGTTATCCATTCCAATTTCATTGGCCAATCTCAAACCATTAAGCAATGCTTCATACTCAGTGCCATTATTAGAAATAGGAAACTCCAGCCTTACTGCATATTTGAAAATTAACTGATGGGGCCCTTTGATGACGATACCGACCCCTGACCCCTCAGTACATTCGGCTCCATCTACCCACATCTGCCAATTTTCCACAGGTATTGCCTGGGATTCTTCAGCAGGAGTGAGCTCAGCAATAAAGTCCGCCAGGACATGAGCCTTAAGAGATTTTCGGGGCTCATACTTGACACCATAAGTTTCGATCTTCACTGCCCACTCAGCAATCCTTCCTGATGTCTCTAGCTTCTGAAGTATTTTACGAAGAGGGAGGTCAGTCCTGACGATGACGGTATGTGCTTCAAAGTAATGATGGAGCTTCTGTGTTGACATATACAGAGCTAGAGCATGCTTTTCCAGTTTTGGATATCAGAGCTCAGCATCATGCAACACCCGGCTGACGTAATAAATAGGGAATTGCTCTCCATCCTCCTCCCTGATTAGTACCGATGCGACTGTGTCTTCCGTTGTAGCTAAGTAAATAAACATATCCTCTTCTGAGCCAGGCCGACTGAGAAGTGGAGGAGATGTAAGGAAAGCTTTGAGCTCTTCAAAAGATTTCTGACATTCATCCGTCCATTGGAAGTTTTTGAGACCCTTTAGAGCTTTGAAAAAAGGTTGGCAGCGCTTTGCGGAGCACGAAATGAATTGGCCCAAGGCAGTAATCCTTCCATTGAGCTGCTGAACTTCTTTTACCGATGAGGGCGGTTTCATATCCAAAACTGCCTTTATTTTTTCAGGATTAGCTTCAATTCCCCTTTGTTAAACCATGTAACCAAAAAATTTTCCTGCTGGAACACCGAACACGCATTTTTCTGGATTCAATTTCAAATTGTTGGACTGAAGAACCTTCAGTACTGTGGCTATATCCTTGGCATGGTTCTCTGCCTTTGTACTTTTGATAATCATATCATCCACATAGACTTCAACAATCCTGCCTATGTGATATTTGAACATGGCATTGACCATTCTCTGGTATGTGGCTCCGGCATTCTTTAAACCGAATGGCATCATTCGGTAACAATATGTTCCCTAGTCGGTGACAAAAGCTGTCTTGTCTTCATCCCATCTAAACATAAAAATTTGATAGTACCCTGATTTAGCATCCAAAAAGGAGTAAAGGGCGAATCCAACCGTTGAGTCCACCAACTGATCAATGCTAGGCAGGGGATAGGGATCTTTCGGGCAGGTTTGTTGAGGTCGGTGAAATCCACACACATGCGGTAGGATCCATTGGATTTCTTCACCAAAACAACATTGGCGAGCCATTCTGGATATTGGACTTTCCGTATGACTCCCGCATTAAGCAATTTCTGTACTTCCTCCGCAATGGCGATCTGCTTCTCTGGTGAATGCTTGCGCTTTCTCTGAGCAATTGGCTTTACTGTAGGGTCAATGTTCAACTTGTGAACAATAACTTTTAGGTCAACACCGACCAGATCAGAGGTCTTCCATGCGAAGGCCACCTCATGCTCCCGAAGAGTTTGAATTATTTATTCTTGGACTACTGAGCTCATCTCAGATCCAACGGTGACATCTCCTTGACTGAGCTGGACCTTTTCTGTATCGCCTTTTGGTTCAACTAAGGGAGGGTGCAAAAGGGCTTCCTGAATATCTACATGTGCAGCTTGAAATACTCCCTTCAGAGTATTGAAATATGCTTGCCTAGCCAGCTCCTGACTTCCTCGAGCAATGGCTACTCCCTTGGGGGTCGGTATCTTCAGACAAAGATGGTAGATGCTTGGGATGGCCCCAGTTTGATAGAGGTAAGGTCGGCCCAACAGAATGTTGTAAGCAAATGGAATGGCAGTTACCATGAATTCCACTTCAACTTCCCTGGTGATGTCATCATCACCGAGCTCCACTTGGATCCGCACTGAACCTTCCAATCTAACCGTCTGATCCCCTATACCAACTAAGGGTGTACTGACCGGCTTCATCGTCTTGGGGTCTAAATTCATTTTGCGAAATGCATCCATGGTCAGTAAGTTGACCGAGCTACCATCATCTACAAGGATGCGCTTAACTTTGTAATTATGAACAATCCCCTGAATTATTAAAGCATCATTATGTGGATGCTTCACATGCCTTGCATCTTCCGGAATGAATGATATATTGCACCATGAGGAGGGGTGGGAGTCGGGCTGAGAAAAATTCTTTTGTTCAATTCATACACCTCCCGAACGGACCTTTTTCTTTTGGAAGAGCTTTCTCTATTGTGACTTCCTCCGTGGATGACATTGATCTCCCCCGCTATCTGTCTCTCGCTCTGCCTGGGGCGGTCATCTCTCCGATCATCTCTTTTGTCATCTCCTCTCTCTTCTCTCCAGTCAGTTCTCTGATCTCCTCTTCTGTTGTCTTTTCGATCATTATTTCGAAAACCTTCCGAGGCGACCGAATGTGGCGGTCAATCCCAGGTACCCTTTTTTGGATCTGCTGCTCTATCTCTTCCTTCAACTGCCAACAATCCTCGGTATCATGTCCGTTGTTGTGATGAAACTCACAATATTTACTGAGGTCCCTTTTGGCCCTTGTGGAGCTGCTCATTTTGGGAAGCCACTTGATTTCCTCGCCTCTCTTTTTTATCCACATCAAAACCTCTCTTTTGGAGGTTCGGAGGGGAGTGTAATTTGAACTACGGTCTCTCCCCGATCTTCGAGAGTCTGAACCTCCCGACCTTTTTTCTGAACCACCACCATTATTATCCCTATCTTTGCTACTCTCGGCCTCCTTCTTAAGCTGTTCTTCGGACTCACGCATGTGCGCTAAGTTCCGCAGACCTTCCTCTAATCTGATCTCCTTTTGGGCTATAGACATCACCTCTTGAAGGGTGGCAGGCTCATTCTTTAATAACTGGGACTGAAGGGCTATGCTATGAGTCCCCTGTGTTAGGGCTAGAAGTGCCGACCTGAGATCTAGTTCGTCCACCAAGTTTGCCTCCTGGTTGAATCTGTCAATGTACTTGCGTAGACTCTCATCATGTCTCTGCTTGACCAGTAACAACTCGGAGGGGGCCTTTTTCTGCAGTATTTTGGTCACAAACTGAGCCAGGAAGAGCTCAGACATCTGCCGAAAAGAACTGATGGAATTGGGCTTCAGACCCTGGTACCATTCCTGGGCAATGCCCTTCAAGGTGGTGGGGAAGAGTCTACACAAGACATAATCCTTATATGTCTGAACATTGATGGCCGTTCTGAATTTGTTAACATAACTCTTCGAGCAAGATGTGCCATCGTAATTGTCTAAGCTGCTAGAAATTTTGAACTTTTCTGAAAAATCTCGTGTGGTGATGCTGCTGACCAAGGGAGATTCCGTGACTTGATCAAAGCTGAGACCTTTTGTTCTGATCCCCAAGTCCTTCAGTATATTTTTCACTTGGGCTTCAACATTATTATGGGCTGGCTGACTCGCTTCGTTACCCGAGTTCTCATCTTCATCTTCCACCCGGACGATGCTCTTCCCCTTACTCCTGGCATTAACACGTGATGTAACCACCTGAACTCCTTCACTAACGTTCATGTTCTTGGAGGGCATAAGGGCCGGAGGTGCCATTCGGAGCGGGCGTATGTATCACATTGATCTCAGAAGGAGCTTGTGCTTGAGAAACCTGACGGAGCTATTCCCTCAAATCTGCCATCTGCCTATTGAGATCCACATAGGCTCCATATAAATTTTGCATTGTTGCAGGATTATTAAAATCAGGAGGATTTTGGTTAACATTCGCTCGAACCCCTTGTGTTCCTGCGGGCTCTTGGGCTGCCGCCCCTGCTTCTTGGGCTAAATGGCTGTGAATGGAACCTCCACTAGGCTGTGCATGAACTTCATTAACGCTTCTCTCCAGTTGCTCAGGGAACAAGTTCAATCCCAAATTTAAATCAAAACCATTCATCTTCACACAATGTGCAGAACAAAATCTTTAAAAGGAAAAAGAAACGATTGAATCACCAAAGGTGTGTTCCACGCTCACTGCACCAATGATGTTTCCGGGGTCCAATGTGGGAAACTGTAGGAGTCGTGGTTCACCTCAAAGGAGCTACTGGCTGCGTCTGGATGGTTAGGTCCTGAAAACAAAAGGAGAGAGCAAGAGGTTGCCGTAGCAAACACTCCGATGCTTAAGTTAGTTTCAGGGGTCAGTCGGTATATAGCAAAGATAATCAGGAAGAGAAAATCCGCCCTTTGAACAATAGATTCTTGAGGTATTTATAATAAAGGTTTTAGAGAATCTTACACGTGAAAACCCCTGTAATGACAACTCATCTATAATGATGACAGTAAGTGTCCACTTTCCGTAATGATGACTGTAATATATATATTTGAAGGCCCATGCTTATTAAAGTACGGGTCGCTTGTCTGTTTGTCCCCTGTCAGAGTATGGGTCATGCTTCTTCTTTTCTATACTTAAAATATGATTAGGAAAGTCCTGACTGGATCCAATCTTGAGTGATGAATCGGTACCG
>CATIWJ010179920.1:0-15453 GCA_949640765.1 Croton laevigatus
TTTTGGAAAAATACTGTATTATATCTATTGTACCCACTGAGCATGGAGTTGCTCAGCGAGTTATTTTTGTAACTCGCAGGTCCGCAGATAGAAGAAATTGAATAGCAGCATAATTCTGGTCCGCTCCTAAAAGTCAAGCAATGGTATAACCTCTAGTTTATTTAGTTTGGCATGTACTGAATATTGAGAATCATTTGATATGGATTATCATTGTAAAGTAGTTAGAATATGAAAAATGATTAAAGTATTTAAGATGTAATAGCAAATGAAAAAAAAAATTGTAAGCATTAATGGAGATTAGCAGTTTCGTAACACTTCAGTCTAGCTTATTCGTAAGTTGGATTTGAGGTGTTACAAGATAGCTTCTAGTCTCTCAATGAAAATTGTAGGTCTTTTTCTTAGCTTTCCAACGAGTCCTTTTTTATTCAAATCAAAGGTCTATAACTCTAGATATGATAGGAAAACATAAACTAGTTTGAAAGATAATTGATTTTTATTATATGTTATGACCTTTGTAGATGAGCAAGGAGGGAGGCTTGTCGATAAGCGATAAGAGGTAGCGAGATTAGGGCTGTAAACGAGTCAAGTCGAGCCGAACACTGGCCTATTCAAGCTCGGCTCGTTTATTTGATGAGCTCTAATTTAAGCTCGAGCTTAGCTCATGAACTCGATAAAGGATAATTGATTTTTATTATATGTTATGACCTTTGTAGATGAGCAAGGAGGGAGGCTTGTTGATAAGGGATAAGAGGTAGCGAGATTAGGGCTGTAAACGAGTCAAGTCGAGCCGAGCACTGGCCTGTTTAAGCTCGGCTCGTGAACTCGATAATTTTCGAGCCACTTGAGCTCGAAAGCTCGTTAAGAGTTGTTTGTGAGCCTGTTCATGAGCTCGAACTCGTTCACGAGCCTATTTGAGCTGTTCGTGAGCCTTTTCGAGTTTGTTCACGAGCTTATGCTCTTCTACATATAAACGATATAGCTCGTGAACATGCTCGTTTGTTCGCGAGCATGTTCGAGCTCGGCTCGTCTATTACACAAGCTCCATTATTGAGCTTGAGCTCGACTCGTTTAGCTAACGAATGAGTATCTAATGAGCCTAGCACCGAGCCGCTTGCGAGCAGCTTGGTTTATTTACAGCCCTAAGTGAGATATACGTTTTGGTTTAAGAAGGTTCAATACTTAAACTTTGTATGCTTTTAAATAAATTTTTTTTATTCGAACATTGGAATGACTTGAATTTAGTTTTGTTATACTTTATTGAAAAAAGTGGTTTTGTTAATGCTTGATCTAAATACTTTTGTTGTGAACAATAATGTGTCACAATAATAAAAATAATAGTATTTTTAAACATATGAGCCTAAAATGCAAAGATGTGTCTATGTAAAAGACTATTTTGGTATACTTAAAGATAAATTTGTAATATTTGAAAGGAACTATGAGAATCTTACAAAAAGAAAGGTAAATAATTTTAAAACACATGTTATAGCGGAATGCTCTTGAAGAGAAAAAGACTAGTTTGCGTTTTGAATTTTTAAGCAAAATTTATAAAGATAACTAATTTTAAATTAAAATGGAATTATTTAAACCTAAAATAGATTAAAAGGGTGTAAGCACTTCTTAGGAATCAAGAAGACTTTAAGGAGGAGTTTATGCTTATTTTTCTCACATAATGCATATTTAGTCTCAAATTTAATAAAAACTATTCATTTAGTTACTTTTCAAAAAGTATCATTGAAATCTAAAAATAAGATTGTGTTAGAAAAAAGGCAAGAAACTAAGAAACTAAGTGAAAAAATGAATTAATAAGTATGTGAACATCTTGCTTAAATGAGTATATATATACTTGAGAAATTAAAGAAGAATATCGATGTTTGAAATTGGAAATTAAAGAGTGAGTTGATGCACCGATATCAAGCTGTATCAAGCTGTTACATTCTGAACAAATAAGAATATCGATGTTTGAAAATGGAAATTCAAGAGTGAGTTGACGTACCGATATCCAAAATGTTACACAAATTCGGTATCAAAATTAAACTTGGTTATTCATAATTAAGAGTATATGATTGAGATTGTTGATTTATAAAAAGGATATGAATTAATAAGAGATATATATATATATATATATATATATATATATATATATAAGAGTAAGCTTCAGCTCAGTTAGTTAAGGCATCGAGCTTCTCTTAGCATAGCCCAGGTTCGACTCCTAACTTTCCTTTCCTTAAACTAGGATAAATTTAGAGATATCTATGTAAATAATAATAATAATAATAAGATACACATATGAAATGTATTTCGCTCGACTTAGTTGTGTCCAAAATAAAATAATAAGGATATGATGCAATACTGCATTACCCTTGAATATAAAAGTCTAGCTGAATGTCGTTGTACGAAAATGTGATATTGGAAGTAGCTACAGCTACCAATGCAATTGAATTATATCCATGTTGAGTATTATCCATGCCGATGCCTTATTCTTTAAGTTTTGTCATAAACATTGTGGAGTAAAATAGACGTCTCAAGTTGACTTGTATTTTTATTTTCACTTTTTTTTTTGCAGTTTTAATACTTAATTTTAATACATCGCAAATTTATTTTGCCAAAAACTCCATTTTCACGCTTAATAACTGTAAAATTAGAATATAAAATTTAAAATTATAATATTAAATAAAGACCTAAATATAATAAAAATTATTAATTTGATAAAATAAAAATAAAAAATCACTATTATTATTTTAAATTTTTTTCTAAATAATATAAATTTTAAAAAATACTTCTTAAATAAGGTGGTAACCAACCTCCTATTACGGAAACTTTAGTTTTGAGATAATGTGTAGTTTAGTGTCGTGATTCTTTGTTTAATGTGGGTTCTATTTTTTTTATGTTAATTTATCCAATAAAGATAATTTGGAGTTTGATTTGATTGTTTCTAATTATTTTTAAAAAATAATTATAGATATAAATCAAAATAATTATTTATACAAATCAAATAATTATTTCTGTTTTGATTATTTTTATTATTTCTATTTTAACTCTTTTAGAATAAAAAATGGTATGAAAAATTATTTTGATTTATATCTATAATTATTTTATAATTTTCTATTAAACTAAATAAATTTCAGAGTTAAAACTAATTAGTCCAAGCCTTTATACAAGTCATCTACTTTGACAGCGCAAGTCCCTTAAATGTGCCTTTTTATGTTCTTCGGTTCAAAAAAGACCTAATTAATGTCATTGCTCCTTTTGTTCATAGTTCACACCACAAATAGATTTAAACTTATAAATGTTGCATATTAAAAATTATGCATTTTTGAATTGTGTAAAAAGCAATTATAATGCACTTCACCAAATAAAGAAAAGTTTGTCGCATGATTATGAGAAACCACATAAAAGAAAAGTCACTAAAAATATTTAGTGTATTATTATTTTAATATTTACAAAAAATATCAGTAACAATTTTTAGTCGCTAAAAAATGTTTAAAATATTTTTATTTTTATTTTATTAAATTAAAAATTTTTAGTGTATTTTAGGTCTTTATTAATATTAATATATTTTTATATTATAAATTTAAATTTTTATATTCCAATTTTACAATAATTAAATGTGAAAATGGAGTTGTTAGCATAAAAATTCAAGGTGCAGTGAAATTGAGAATTAAAGATAAAAAAGGATAAAAATGAAAATTCAAATCAACTAAGCAGTTAATTTTGCGATTTTTTATATCTACTGCCGTTACCAAATTAACGACAAAATATCAAAATTAATGGTACAATAACTAAAGTATATATTTAGAGTACACTGTGATAATAACAAAACAATTATATCAAAATAGAATAATAAAATAATAATTATAACCAAATATCAGTCTAAAATAATAATTTTATTTTGAATGAACTGATATTCAGTAATTCAAAATTTAAAACTTTTTAAAAACACAATTTGTATATTGCCACATTATACGAAATAGTAAAACTCGTGACTTAAAATGGAGAAATTCTTAAGTAGATCTAGTCTAACACGTCATCCATGCACCAACTTAATTTTATGATGATACATCAACATGTAATTAACTAGGATAACTATCAGAATGGATTTGGGTTGGTATATAGATGACGTGGTAGACCAGATTTATCTAAAAATTTCTCCAAGAGAAAAAAAATAAAAAAATAAAACTAATCATCTGCTGATATGTCATCATGCAATTAGATTAATATAAAAATAACGTAATAAATCAGGTTTACTTAAAAATTTCTTCTAAAGATGGCAATAATACTGACAAGCTTACAAGAAATATAATGAGATCCCCATCAGCAATTAAGAATTTCTCCAAGAGAAAAAGAATAAAAAAAATATAACTAATTGTCTGTTAATATATAAAAATAACATGGTAAACTAAATTTATCTAAAAAATTTTTCTATAGACGGCAATGGTAATGACAAGCTTACAAGAAATATAATGAGAGTCCCAGGAGTTGGGCTTAGTACAGTTGGTTGTGATCATTGGTTGTGGTGGCCACGTCGGGAGTTCGAAGGCCCACACCAACAAATGCCCCTCCTATATATCCCCCCATCCCCCAATATCTAAGGCAAAAAAAAAAAAAAAAAAAATTAATGAGAGTCCCATCAGCAATCAATTTGTGATTTGATCACAAATAATCAACCCACAAACGTGGAATCTACGTGTACACTACACGTGTTATTATCCATTTGATAACAAACGAAAATGCGACGAAATAACATAACACAACTGTTTTTTATTGATAAAATTAGCAATTTAACTTTCAAAATGAAAAAATTGTCACTTTACACTTAATAAAGTCAATAAATTTTAAAAAATCTAAAATATCACCTTTATTAAAAAATAAAAAAAATAAAGAAAAAAGTCATTTGGACATATATTAACAGATATTGAATTATACAAAATATTTATATTGACATATATTTTTGGAGAAAAAGATATATTAATTGATATTGACAATACTAATTGCATAAAATAGTTATATTAATATATATTAATTATTATTAATAGTTGTTGATTGTTGTTGAAGTTTATTGAATTTTTTTATAGTATTTTACTACAATCAGTATTATCAATATCCATCAATATTATCATGATTCCTATTTTATACAATCTATTTTTTCAAAAATTTAATAACAGTTATATAAAAGAGAAAAATGGTAAAAAATAAAAAAATATTATTTTACTGATTATTAAACTTATATTGTATTTTTTTAAATGAAAAGTGAAAAATGTGTTATTTGATGTAATTTTTTCATAATAATATTTTATTTTGTTCTCAAATATAAATCTCATTTTTATTTTTGAAAATTTCAAAATATAAGTCTCTTCTTATAAAAAAAAATAAAATTAAATAAAAGTTATAGAGGCTAAATTATCCATGCCTATATTCCACATTTCATTTAATTTATGACCAATCACACTATTAACACCAATAAATACGTATTTAAGTAGCCTCCATTATATACATATATAAAAAATTAAGTCGGTGTTCAAGTCAGGAACAGTTAAATAGGAGATGTAACCAATAATTAAAATTTATAAATAAAATTAATTTTAAACTGCTGATTTGATTGTTCCAAAAGACATGAACTCATACTTTTCCATTTTAATTTACAAGTGAAAACGTGCAGAACAGGAGAAGAAGAAGACAACTATTCCTCCTCTATATATACCTTCAAAGCAGAACCCACAAAAATGTCTTCAACAACATTGCTTCTCTTTATTTAGTCTCTCCAATCCATTTTGTTTTTTCACACAGACACTACAATGAACAATCCATTGCAGCTAAAGTCATTGAATCATATCTCAATTGTTTGTAAATCACTTGAGAAATCTCTTGATTTCTATCAAAATGTTGTTGGATTCTTTCCTGTTATGAGACCTTCTTCTTTTAACTTCGATGGTGCATGGTATGTATATGCTTCTCTCTTTATATATATATACAAACCTAAACTATAATTTCTTAGTATTTTTAATGTTTTTGTTATGTTTAAGGTTATTCAATTTTGGAATTGGCATACACCTTCTGCAATCTGAAGATCCTGCAAATATGCCCAAAATTAAACAGATTAATCCCAAAGACAACCACATCTCTTTTCAGGTCTCTATCTCTTTTCTTTTTGTCATTTGCTAAATCATAATCAGAAAAACTAATTAATGGGTTTGTTTGTGCGATTGAATTGATGCAGTGTGAGAACATGGGAGTAGTGGAGAAGAAATTGAAAGAGATGGAGATTGAATACGTGAAAGGAAGAGTGGAAGAAGGTGGAATCAACGTTGATCAATTGTTTTTTCATGACCCAGATGGCTCCATGATCGAAATTTGCAACTGTGATGTTCTTCCTGTAATTCCATTACCTGGAGATGCCACTATGATCAGATCATGCTCGCTCAACAATTGCAATTTTGAACCACAAGTTGTGCAAATAAAACCCTTCTTTGCCCATTCATAATTTTGTATTCTACTTAATTAATTATGAACTATATATATTCATGTATTTACTAGTATTTCTTTTATTATAGTAAAAGAGGCAATTTCATTTTCACTGAATGTTCATAGAAATTCTGTAACTTTCTTCGCCAGAACAGAGGCATTGCACTATATCTCGTGTCTTAGCCTTTTCCAAAATGAACAAATGCCATTACTTGCGTCTTCACGTACACATGGACCTGGCCAAAAGAAAGGAAATATTGTAATTTTAAACTAATGCCAAAATCCTTGATGTAACATTATTATTATTATTATTATTATTATTTGATATATATACTAGCAAATATTTGATTTAAATGTTGATGATATCAACCCACATCTAAAAACCGGAAAGACTTACTTACATTTGGTGTATTACACTAAGTCAATAGATAATTAGAAAATAGAGATTAAGCCAATGTGTTACACCAACCCATAACACATTTGTGTTTAGCATTTATAATTATGTAGTATAATATATAATTAGGAGAATTACACTTAGATCTTCAAAGTTTGATCTAACTTACTTACAGATCCTTGTGTTTTGAGTAATATAACGAAAAATCTCCGTGATTTATAAAAATTATACTTTGAGGTCATTCTGTCCAAATTTTTCAATTCATGGCATTAGTCAATTAAAAATGGCAATAATACATAATTATTTTAATTATATTTAATATTATTTTTAATTACTTGATATTTGACCTAATTTATTATAACTTATTATTATGTTCATGTGTTTTGATTAACATACTATCCAGTTCTTATTGTATTGTATCTAATAAATCTTATTTAAATTAAACAAAAAAAAAACATTTTCGCACAATGCCTAGGCTGGGCCACCACCAATGCCATTTTAAACACTCATAAATCCAAAAATTAAATAAGCACAACATCAAATAACAATAAAAAATAATTAAACATAAGCAATACATATATATTATTATCACTAAGTACTATTAATTTCAATATTTATGAGCACTTGGGGAACAAGGGGGCATAACGAAAGTTGGCCCATTACCACCCATTTGGTGTGAATTTGAGTCTTTACTAACTCTCTAACCCAAATAACATATGCGAGTGGTTAAAAAATTAAAAAGTTTATGAGCATTTGAAGCAGCGGTAGTTAGCATACATGTTATAGAGATCAAATAGTGTGTTACAACTAAAACACAAGGACCAAATAGTGTGTTAGCTAAAATAAGACCTAAAAGTAATTCTTAGTTAAAAATAATTAGGGATTAGGGTAATTATTGTCTTTTTAACAATTAATTAATGGTATGAATGGAGAAATTTGGATAAAAGTACCTCAAAATCTAATTTTTGTAAATTATGAGAATCTTTGAGTTTATTAGTCAAAATAAAAGTAGCTATAAGTTAGACTAAAACTCAGAAACCAAAATTATTTCTCCCAATATCCATATTGATAAGGTGGTCTTATAAATTTGAGAGGCTCTTTGTAAAATATTAAAATTAAGCGTTGGACCCTATGTAGATTAGAATATGTATTATTGAAATGAATAAAAAATATGTATTTTAAAAGTGGCTCAGTGGAAAAGGTTTGAAAAATAATTTATGTGTTCTAGGTTCAATTATAAGAGTATACATTTTAATGCTATTTTTTTCAATTTTTTTATAAAAAGTAATAAAATTTAAAATTTATAGGCTCTAAAAAATTAAGAACTTTATGCAATTGAATCATCTTGCACATGTTACATGAGGGCATGCATGTTGAGGTTTGGAAATGTCTAATCGTAAGTAGTGTTATTTGAAGAAAAGGCAAATTAAAAGTGAATTTCCGAATTTAAAGGAAAGTCCACAAGGTTGGCTATACTGCAATTCTGTCTTTATCCTCCATTAATATGTTTTAGTCTTTACCAACCAAACTATACAATGTATAGTACTGCTAATATTGCAACATCTACTATTCAAACCCTCATAGTGTATGAGCTGCAACTAGTCAATATATTAGCCTTTTCTCCGACTTGAAGCTTACTATTCTGTCTTCCCTTAGAAAAAAAAACTTGCTATTTTGTTTTTATTATCAAGAGTGTCGAACGCCAGTGATTTGTAGTCATAGAATTTGGACCGATTGATGAACTGATTTTTAGTCTAAGCTATTTATTTCTCTTTTTTATATGTTAAATTTGAGTTTAAATTTAATTCTGAATCCTATCAATTTTGACATCAATCAATATGTCGTTTGATAATTTATTTTTTCATAAAAGATTACGGAATTTCGAATATGTATTGTAATTCAAGATGCTATTATTATTATTATTATTAAAAATTGTAATTTTTTATAAACTAAAAGCTTTAAATATTATAAAATATTTAGATATCATAATGTTTGAACTATATTTATAATTAAAATAGTGCTCTAAGCTTTTTTTTTTTTAACATAAATATAAACTCATACACTCGGATGTGGATAGCGAGATTCAAACTCAGTTCATTTACCACCTCTGCTAGCTTCCAACACAAATGGTGCTCAAACTTGTGATTTACTTTTTTTTTTCAATAATTAAATGAATATTGTATAATAAAATTTTAAAAATAAAGTAATCTTGAATTTTGAACGCATTCCAAATTGTCTACACATACAGTCAATAAATATCCTTCAAACATGACACACACTATTATCATTTTTCTTTTCTTTTTTGAAGATGCACTATTATCATTTGTATAGGTGTATTCTGATTTCTCTACATTGATAAGGATGCATGCACAAGTAAACAAATTACTTTTAGTTCAATTAAAATTCATATTTTTCGTCTTATTAAATTTAGAAAAAATTTTAATTTTATTCTTACATTTTTATTTAATCTATATTTTTATACCTGAATTTTTTAAAATAGATTTTTTGTTCTGGTATTTTAGAAGAATTATACTATTTTGTTATTTTTCGCTTGATTATTTCTCGCTAGAACTGCAACGAAAATTAACAAGCCATGTCTCATCGGAAACGTTTCTTTGCTTTGATTACAAATATGATATTAGTTTTAATTGAAATAATATATATATGTTTGCTGAAAATGGTTAGTGCAAATAAACTCTAGTTCTTCACACAACTTAGAGCTTAATGATATGAATCTATACAAAAGGCAAGGAAGTTGCAGTTGATAATGTCAACAACGAGGTCACCTATGACGCCATGAGAGAAGACAATCAGCCGGAGATAGTGCCGACGCAAACAGATGGAGTAAATGGAGAGAACAATAGCAAATCACAGCTAGGGAAAATGTTGCTGTGGTAGAGGGAATGAATTCACCCATAACTAGGCTTATTAACATCTTGTCATTATATGTTGTCGATATTATTTTGGCTGGAAATGATTTGGAGTTGATTAAGTCCACTCAAGAGTGGTTGTCCACTATTTTTGAGATGAAGGATTTAGGCCAGGCAAATTATGTACTAGGAGTGTAGATCCAAAGGGATCATTCTAAGCAATTCTTAAGTTTATCTCAAGAGACTTACATAAAAAAAAAAAATTATTAGAGTGCTTTAGAATGTATAATTCTAAGCCTTTTAATACTCTAATTGAGAAGGGTCAAATTCTTAGCATTGAACAATGCCCAAAGACAAAAGAACAAAAGAAGCAGACGAAAACTGTTCCTTATGCAAGTGCAATTGGCAGTTTGATGTATACTATAATGTGTACTCGACTTGAATTTTTCTTTGTTATTAGATTGGTGAGTACATATCAAAGTAATCCTAGAACTGCACATTGGCAAGCAGTTAAAAGGATTTTGAGATATCTAAAAGGTGCTGAGAACCTTGCTCTATGCTATCATAGTGGGAGCATTAAGTTAGTTGAATATTCTAATGTTGATGGGGCTGCAGATCAAGATAAGCGTGAATCCACATCTAGATACACATTCATTTTGGGAGTATCAAAAAACAAGTTTGTATCTCCTTGTCAACCATAGAATCAGAATATATTACATGTACTAGTGCAGTACAAGAAGCAATCAGGTTGAGGTGATTTTTAGTAAGCTTAAATGTTACAACTTATACTGGTAAAGCTTTTTAAATTTAATGCGATAATATTGCTGCAATAGCTTATACTAAGCATCCAAAGTATCATGGAGAGTCAATGTAACACCCCAAATCTAACTTACAAATAAGTCAGACTGAAGTGTTACGCGTCCTCTTAACTCCATTAACTTATATGCTTAAATATTAAATCTTAAAAATTAACTCATGTTACTATATTTATTTTTATTTACCAGCGAGTAATAAGTACACATGCTCAAATATTTTTATAGTTCTAATTAATACATCAGAGTGTTAAAACCATCTTGCTTAAGTATTTTTATTTACACTCAATGATAATGACTCAAATAATTTAATCCGAATATATCTAGTACATGTTAAACTAATTAATACATTTTACCTTATCAAAAGATTTGTTCTGGAGAGTGTCGGCGAATGCTGATACTTTGCTAATCTTCCCTAACTTGCGAGTTATAAAAATAACTCACTGAGCATCTCCATGCTCAGTGGGTACAGAACTTATGTATATAGTATTTTAATATTTAATCGGTTGATGAATTCCTTTCTTGAAAATATTTACAACAAAACATATTTAATTGCAAAACAATAAATAAAATTCAAAAACATAATATTCCATAATCAATTTTCCTTTTTTACATGAAAATCAAAAAGACATTCCTTTAGAAATCAGTAACACTTATTATTTGAAAATTAATACTACTTTTCATTCGAAAAATAATAATATATTTCCTTCAAAATTCAATAACATTTTTCTTTACAAATCGATTCCATTTTTCTTTCGCAAATTATTTACACTTTAAAGTCGCAAAACATTTAAATAATCAACTAGATTTGTTCTCGTAAAACTTTCATAAAACAATTGAACTCAAATTAATTAATCATTCTCTTAAGTACATTTATCTTGAACACGAACGACATATTAATGAAAACATTTAAAAGTCTATTCATTATCATTTCGCTCTATTGGTTCAACAGGACTACTGAGGATAAGACAAAGGATTACAATTTGGATATAGATCGCAGCTATACACGAATTGTATTAGTCACTGTTCAATTCAAATATAGATCGCAACTATTCACGAATTGCATTTATCACTGGGTCGTAGATCGCAGCTACGCCCGTTGTTTCTCATTTCTCATTTCACATCATGTATCACACTGCGCAGAATTTTCCAACCATATGTCGTGACATATTCTTATCTCTAAGGTTCCATAGACCAAGTAGAGCATAGACAATTTCATTTCTCAATAGTAATTTCTTGATATTTAATCTCAATTAATTCAAATATTCACAACCCAAATATTTATATTCAACGATAAATTCCACTTCTTTTACTCTAAATAAAAATGATAATCATTGGGACATAATATTAAAAAATCTCATTTAAATCATACTCTTGCCTCTACCGTGCCGGTAATAACACGCCTGCTATTACCGCATCGGTACTAAAAATTCATCAAAAATTATAACTTAACTCGAATACACATTCGAGTTCTTAACACAATCAAATAATCCAATAAAACTAAATATTTAAAATACCAATCAAATAATTTAAAACAAAAATTAGTTCAAATACTTTTAAAATAGTACCAAACCTGTTAATTAGCTCCGCTAATTCAGAAATCTCCAATTCCTCTTTATCCTCCTGAATTCAACCCTAGAAATATTTATAAATACCTTTAATAATACTAATTATAATTATCTAGGCTTTTCCATAATAATATCCGGAAGTGATTCATGACTTCATGTTCTAAATTTGATAAAGGAATCAAGGGCTTGCATTTTGAATTTCCTTTTAATTTTCCATTCCCGTTACTGCTTCTGTTTTCCTTCCCAAATTTAGTAAAGAACATGATAATAGGTAGTTTAAGTTTTCTTCTACTTACCCATTAAAATTTTCACGAAAGGTAGCCACCTAACCACTAAGTGTCCTTCTCATTCCTAATTGCTCTACTCGTTTATTCTCTTCTTCTACTTCATTGCCACCTAGCTCTAGCATCATTACCACTTTCTTCATTTTCTACATTCATTTGACACGTTAATTCCCCTCTGCCAGCACACTTTACTTTATTTTTTTTTTAATATCATTCTAGTCCTTCAATCTCTATTTTAATTATAATTAAATCCTATTTTAATTTGATTAATAATAATTTAGTCCTCAAAGTTTAGTATCAATTTGGTCCTTTTAAATCTCCTTCCACATTTCATCTTCACTTAAATCCATTTCCATTAGGGTTTTTTTTTACGTCTTATTAATTTTTATTTTTATATTAAGTCGATTTAATTCTTTGTATTAAATTCTGATTTCATTGCTAATTATAAATTTAGTTCTAACTTGTCTAACTACTATTTAGTCTTAAAAAATCAATGGCAATTTCAATTTAGTCCTTGGTCAAAGAGTTCTTATTCAGTCCACTGCTTCAAGAATTACCACCAAGTCCCCAAACTCCTTCCTACTTCTAATTTATCACTAATTTATTTTACATTTTAAGACTTTTATTTCCCCATATTTTATACAACTTAAATAAAACCTAAATCTTCAATTGAAAATAATTATTATATATTATTATTATTATATAAAATCCCTCGATTCCGTAGAATTTTCCGTCAGTCAAATTTTAAGACGTGACAGTAAAAGCATATTGACACCAGATATCATTTTATTCTAGATATCATTACTTTAGTTCAAATTGTCCTTAAGCATATTCATACACATAATACGCTTGCAGATCCTTTTCAGTAAACCAATTACTAGAGACTTATATTTAAAATATGTCAAAGTTTTAGGATTGGTTAGGATTTGATTATTTGTATTGGACAATTTATTTTGATTTTTTATGCAATTTAATGAAATAATCTTATTATTTATTGCATGATTTTATGGCACTTTTATATGTATCTATGGTATACTGTTGAGATGAATGTCACCAAGTTTTTGGAGATCAGCCCTCTCACACAGGTGATCGCCCTATCACTAGATGAGAGAGTAGGATGAGACTACATCCTTGGTACTTTGTCTTTTAGTGGAAGCACAAGTTAATTTCTAGATGCTCATGTGAAAGCAAAAGAAATGGATTTCATTTATGTCGCCTGAACAAGAGGTTAAGATGAGACTAATTAGATTAGTCGAATATGGAACTTGTCCACTTCAACGTAGCTTGTTTGGCCGAGTTAGAATTTTAAAAAATATATTTTGAGTATTTAGATATTCATACGGAATAACTAATTTCAATTTGTTTGGTGTTTTTAGCATGACATGTCCTAAGTAAGAGCTACACAATAACATGCAAATTATGTTGCATGTGCTATAGTGATTGAATGGATCCTTTCTTCATCACTGTGTAAGCTTTATGGATTTATAAAATTCAATTTTATGTACCCTTTGGTGACTTAGCACTATGCTATAAAGTGGATACTTGATGTTTGCTACTTTAGTATGTTATTCTAAGGTGATGAATGAATGATCACGTCTGATGGAGCATGTTTAGGAAAGCGATCAAGTCTATATGGATTGGCATGAGTAGTTAAGGAAAAACTGATTGACGTGTTTCACCTATAATTTATGTTTTCATAGCCCTGGTAGTTATATCGAAAATAAGTTTGATGTAATCATTAGAACATAAGTATAATTGAGAGATAATAGTATGTTCTATATTATTTTATATTTGAGGGATTGAAATGCTTGATCTGGTGAAGAATATATAGTTTGGGGTATATGACGAGATATGGAATTGGTATTATGTTAGTCAAACGGTGACTTAATATAATGCAACTCAAATTTATCTTCTCATCGGTTGCACACTTCATTTCTTATAAAGTTGGAGAAGGTACATATGATTCAAGATTCAGATCGAGAATCCAAATTTGTATGAGTGGGAGATGTTATAAGTAGGCTTTATTTGTTCAAGCCCATATAACATTCAAATTGGCTTTTCCTATTTCATTGAGTAAATAGGCTATGTGGAATCCTAATAGGTTAGGGTTTTATAACTGTAAGTCGTCTAACTTTTTAGGGACCTATTTGTCAGAGTATGGTGAGGTCATAATGTAGAGGTCTTGGAGAGCTTACTTATCAAAATAGGTCGCTTGGGCTCGATTTTAGGCGATGGACCACCGACCAATGGGCCACCGACCTCTCTTGGTTCGTCGACCTATCCTGGGCCAATGATTCTCTCACCGCTTTAGGGCATAGACCACATACTTGGTACCGCTTAAATACATTATAAATAGTCCATGATCATCGTTTATTTGACTAAGACACTTTTTTAGCCTTCAATAATGTTACCCTAACACCATAAATAGAAGCATAGAGAACATTTTGTTATTAGTTAACAATATTCTCTACAGTCATAAAAAACTCTATCTACGTGTATTCTTCTGTGGGTAACCTCAACTACGATACCTAGGAATTTGAAGTGTTCTTTGTGGATGAATTTGGTAGCCTTTCACATCAAAGAGTAGATCCTTTGCTTTTGATCTTGATCATGATACAGGAGAATGTGGAAACAAAATTTGGACTCGTAATATCTGTTAGATCCGTTAGTATGGGAATAGAAAATAAAGAAATAATAATAACAACTTTATTGATCAGAATTGCAGTAGATGATTACAATGAATAAACTGTAAACGAAATAAAATAGAGTAACCTTTTAACCGAACTTAAACCTTTGAACGAAAATGATGAAGTAGAACGAAAAGCTGAGGCCTGTATGAACAGTCTCCTTAAGACGAGATTTGCCCGTGCTAGACAACCGTCTCCCAGGATACAACAGCGAGCGTAGGCGAACTCAACCGCGAGCAGAGCTTACCACCGAAGCCTAGAACTAGAGACTGCCCAACGAAACAAGAAGGAAAAGAATTTTCGAATTTTAGATGAGAAATTCGGAACTGGTAGAAGAAAACGTTCTGCCGTCTTGTAGAAAACGAAATTGCAAAAGGTT
>CATIWJ010179928.1:0-17449 GCA_949640765.1 Croton laevigatus
CAATCAATTAAAGACTAGTAAATTCAACCCAATCAATCACCAAAATTTTGAAATTAATGGACCATTTGAAACAAATGAATTCTACAAAATTTTGTGTATTTCATTCGTAAATCAACTTTGTCATGTTTTGAAGAAAAAAAAGATAGATTTGAATTTTAAGTTAGTCATTTCAAACACTTTAAATTCATTTGCAAATGAATTTTCTAAAGAATTTATTTACAAATAGATTCTAATATGCTAATGCATTCATTCCAAAATGGGGGTTACTATACTAAATTTTATGCATATAATAGAAATCAAGATATCTTGAAAGTTTAAAACACTTAAAATGCGAACAGAGGAACTCTCCGTAGCCGCAATACTGCAACTTGGACGTGATTTTTAAATTAACCTAAATAAGAGGCAGAAATCAATTAGGGAAGGAAACAGAAATGAAAGGGGTTCACTCAAATATGTGCAAGTTGTAAAGCAATTGTTTAAATAGATTGATTGCAAGGGACTGCAACTTGCCTCCGCATTAAAAGCTGAGAACTTCTCACATAATCAACCTAATGTTTGCAAATACCCATCTTATTCCACAAAGAACCAAATTGGCCTAATATATAAATTAAAACATGGGGTTTCAATGATTTCCCAGATGACACCCTAATGTTTGTAAGCAATGTATACATTACCAATCAATTTAACACATGAAAGTGCTAATTCTTTCGATTTTTTTTTTGACAACTTCAGGTTCTTAAATAGTGGCTCACAAAACTTCAAGTACGTGTTAAGAAGCAGTTCTGGCAATCATTAAAATATGAAGCGTTAATTTATATATTACGACCGAAACAAATTATTTCATTGTAGCTGTTCAATAAATCAAAATGGAAATGACCTAAAAAACCAACAAATTGCTGGGTATGCATAAATTATCAAACAGCCCCGAAAATCCAACAAAAAAGATTCGAACTTTTACCAAACAACAACTAACATTTGCATCTACTTCAAAGGCCAAACACAAAGAGTCACAAAGTAAATACAATTAAGCAATACACTTATACGAAATTCAACAAACAAATAAAAACCCACAATCAGTTAACAAAACATAATCAATACCCAGAAAATTATTTACCGATCGGCTATATTGCAGAGGAGATCATCAGTACCATAATACTGAATATTGATATCAGTTAAACCGCCACAACTCCTATCCACTGCAATTTGACACATTTTTTTGGCTTTAGGATGATGAACCCAGTAATCACCCCAATCCTTCGTGTTAATCGATCTCCACATGGATGGGTCCTTACATACGCTATACCAAGTGGTGCAAACGAATTGCGCGGTGTTAAATGTATCCATCATGCCAACCTTGCGGATGATCGATGCAGTAATTTCCCGTGGCAATTCCACCCAATTTGGATATAGTTGTTGTGGCAGTGTTGATGGTGACGGCGGAGTTGAATCCATTTTGCGAGTGATTTCAGTTTGAGTTGGGAATTGAATTGGAGGAAGTGGGTGATCGCAGGGTGGATATTTCTCCTGTGGTCTATTGGCTTTTGGGTGATAAGGGAATGGATTATGTTTTAAAACTTTTATTAGGCTCGCTAATCAGAATGTGGCAAATCCGTAATTTCCTCTTTAACTTTTATGGGATCACATAATATCACCTTAAAAATAATTTTTGTTTCAATTTCATCTCAATTTATTAAAAACAATTATTTTGATTTGACCCTTAATTTGTATGATTTTCCAAATTGACCCCTAATTTAAAATGAAACAATTAAATTATGTTCTTAAGTAGCTTGAATGAAGTACGTTCTAAATTACTATTATGAAGGAATAAGTATTTTATTTCATAAAAAGATTATGAATAAATAATTATTTAAGGGAAATTTATAATTACCTCCATATGTTATACTTAAATCTACATTTTTCTTACATTTTCCTCCCTGCTGTTTTTAAAATGGACAAAACCTCCCTGCTTTATAGTTCCGTTAACATTTTCCTCCTTCTGTCCATTTTTTCTGTTAAAATAACTGTTAAAGGACCAAAGCGTATTTTTTACGGGCTAATTTGTAAAAACTCAAGAATTGAAGGACTGATGTGAAAATTTCACCAACACCACCACTAATGTGGAAGCTTCTCTTTGCTCCATTTTTTGCTTTGTTTCCCTTTTCTGATCGAAATCTATAAGCAGAAGCAAATCTCGCCATTGATGAATAGTCACGTGTATTTCTCGTTCGTCTCTAAAACCAATCCTCTACTTTAATTTTTTATTCTATTTTCGTTAAGAGCTCTGAAATTAAAATCTGGTTTGGGTTGCTTTGGTTGTGCTCTGTTTTGATTTAGCAGTGATTTTAATTCCTTTCACTCGATTGCATGTGGTGAATTAAGTCGACGGAAGGAGAGATGAAAGTTGTTTCAAGATTGTGGTTTTGTTTCAAGAGATTCTTTGTTTTCACCGATGGATTCACCAGGATGGGTTTCTTCCTTTTCTTGCGAGTACTAGCCGATGCATTTTTTGTTCGGGAATTTCAGACTGCAAGTATCAACCAGAGAATTGACGGATGGCGAAGAAATCAATATCAATAGGTTCATCGGAGTCGGATCTATCCAATAGTGTGTGAGTATGGTTGGTCGGAAGCATGGTGTAGGCGGTGGTGGCGTCAAGAGCTTCTACCGAAGATTTTGAGAAATGTCTCGTTAGGTCTCTCATCTGCTGCTACTTCAGCGAAGCAAATTTGATCAAACATTTATGAGACAAGTTTCAAAGTCGTCTGTGTAAAGAATATCAAACGGTTCTTTAGGTACATTTCCTTCAAATTCATTGAATTTCAGATCCAAGATAAGCACCGGGAGCTTAAGCACCACCTAAGGAAATCTTCCGGCGAACCGGTTGTTGCTCAAATCCCACTCAAACAGTAATTTCAAGCTCTTGAACTTGTGAGATACTGTTCGACAAAACCTGTTTGAATTTATGTGGATTTAGATTTGCAGTAATTTCATTATGAGGAATTTTGCCATTTTTTTTTCCTGTTAGAGTTTGAATGGATTTAAATTTGCAGAAATTAGTAGAGGGAGGTAGTGCTACAACCAATATTGGTGTTAGTCAGAACCAAAAATGGTTAGGCCGGCGGCAGAAGAGGGGCCGCGTTGGTGGGGATGGTGCGAAGCGGTGGTGTACTGTGAAGGGTTGAATTTTTCATTAGGGGAGGAAGAAGATAAGAAAAATTTAAATCAATCTCTTAATTTTTAAGTTTTTTAAAATGGTCTATAAAAATTACACTTTGGTCCTTTAACAGTTATTTTAACAGAAAAAGTGGACAGAAGGAGAAAAATGTTAACGGAACCATAAAGCAGGGAGGTTTTTGTCCATTTTAAAAATCGCAGGGAGAAAAATGTAGATTTAAGTAAAACATAGGGAGGTAATTGTAAATTTCTCATTATTTAATGGTATCATATTTTACCAATGTATTTTAATTTATTTAACTTTAAATTATAAACTAATTTATAATGAAAATTTTTAATCTTTTAAAGCTAAAAATCAATTCATTATTTTGGAAAACTATAATTTGATAAGCTAGTATAATCAGTTAAAAAAAAAAAATAAAAACCTATATAAGAACATTCTTATCCCTGATGGAGCCAGACTAAAAGTTCTCTAGGAGCTAAAAATAAAATATAGCAAAATTTGTTACAAGTTTGATTCAAATTTGAGAAGTATAGAGGGGCATCCATAAGTATTTTCACTAGGTTACTAAAGAATTCTACCCATTTTTATACATAAAATTATATATAATTTTAAAATGTTGGGGGTGGCCACTACACTACTCACCCGTCTCCCTTCCTTCCTGATTTTATATAAGAATACATGTTTCCACGGTTGAATAGTGTTTTGTAAAGAAATATGTAGAAATTATTATATATCTTATTAACATTCTAAGATATCATATTACCATTCTAAAATATTTCTGTCAAAAAGTGCAAATCCGTAGTTTCATCTTAACTTTTGAGGGATTTTATAATTTCTTTATTTTTATAATTTCTGCTTAAATTAACTTTTGTTTCAATTTCGTACCATCGTATTGAGAAATTTTAAATGTACACAAGAAAAATTTGTTATTTTTGACTCTAGAATTTGTATAATTTTTCAATTCAACACCGTAACTCTAAAGACAGTTTCAATATTTCTCGTAGGCCTTTATATAAACGTTGGGGCAGACAAATACTGAGATAGAACAGGTTCACTAATATGCCCAATTTAAATAAATTAATGTATCCTTAAGTAGCTTTTTATATATATAATGGACATCCACGTTTTAAGAGTAATGCAATTAATTAATTTATTCTAATAATGTTTATGATAAAATAATAGTAAATTTAAATTCTCTTCAATTAAACAATAATATTTCTAATTATTTATCCAATAGATATAAGTCTGTGAATTTTAACAAATTTGATGAAGACTTAAATTTGGGGTAAGATTAGAAAATTAACTAAAAATTTCGTAAAATAATTATTTAGGTAAATATCAAATAAAATTTTGTAATTTCTTTTTAATTGCTTGCTTATAATTAATTCTCAATTTTACCTATATTATTAGAATAAAATGAAAAAAAGTTTGAATTTGAAAAAAAAAAAAAAGGAAAAATGATAAAACTAGTACTCAACCTTTTTAAAAGGTTTCATGAAAAAAATGATTTGTTTTGTATTATAATAAATTAATGGATATAATAAATTTCAAAAAAAATTTTTTTTTTATTGATGATTTGAATAGTATAACCCTTCTTTTTAATCATTAGATATATCAAAATTTTATATTTCTATCCATATTTTTGTGAATTGAGACTTTTTATCGGGTTTTAATTATTTGTTTCAAATTATTATTTGAGAGCATATTGTAACAAAAGTGAGTTTTGAATTCATGGTGGGTGCTGTTAAAAGCATGTTAGGTACAACTACATGTTTAAATAATCATTTAACTTTTATTAATGACTATTTAAAAAAACATTAAAAAGTTTAAAGTTAAGGGGTTAACTTTTTATAAACGGCTAAAAACTACCTTAAAAACATGCATTTTGAATTATCAGAACACTAAGCTTCTTGAAAACAGTAGAAAGACCTTCTACCCTGAAAAATCTTACTTGTTCCCAACGACACGGGGAGGGGGGAATTCCACATTTGGTAAGTTTCTTTCAATTTCATATATCTATGTTAATTTTAAAAATCAGATTGGAATAGATACAATTCGTCAAATTAATGCAAAAATAATTTGAGAGTAAAATTAATGATATGTAGAAAAACCACGGCACAAAATAGATTATATTAATTATATTAATAGAAGAAATAAACAAGATATTAATTAATAATATATTAAAACACTAAATATCTAAAAATCAAATAGGTTTAAAATAAAACATATATATAATAAAAATGCTGTCATTTAAATTATATTAATAATAGAAATAAACAAGATACTTAGTAAAAATTAAAAACATAGAAGAAACAAACAAACAATGAACTAAATAAAATGTAAAAAACTCAATGGTCATAATATTTTGAAGAATTGAATATAGGTGTGCAGGGTTAAAAAGCAACATTTTACTATTACAGCACTAAAAAATTTATATTAAAACATACTATTTTAATAATTTTATTTTATTCAATGTGGACAGATGCCTATCCTTACCTCAAGGTAGGTCCGCCCTGCTCTTTTTTTTTTAAACAGAGGTCTGCCCTTGCACTCAAATCACGAGGATTCACTTATGTGGGTGTTAGATAAAAGATGATTCTATACGGTTAAGTGAGCAAGCATATCATGCTCTTCAAAGGTCCTTTAGTGTTGTTCGTCCTAGTTTGGGGAAGGATTTTAATAATTTTTTCATGAAGGTACTAGAAAGGAAATGAAGCTACTGAATTCATATCTTTTATTGCTTGGCAGATTTGGAGAGCAAGCAATAATATGCGTTGGAACATCATAAATGAAGACCAAATCATCAATATGGTTTTCGATTCAATTATGCTCATCAATGGAGAAACTTATCTGCGTGTGGACAAGAAGCTGCAGATACAACTGGTGCAAGTTACACCACACGGGATGAATTCAGTTGAAGTTCACTAATAGCTTTGCAAACAGGTAATTGGAGTGCGTTGGTGGATGCAGAAATCTTCATTGCAGAAGATACTATAGATTTCGGGAGTGGTCCAAGAAAAGAAATGGAAGAAGGGACTTTCACGAAGGCAATCTCAAATCACTAATCAGGTTGTTTGCAACCTGTAGTAGTAGAGGCTTTGACATTGAGGCAGACACTCATTTTTGTTGCAGAAAACTGGAATTTCTAATGGAGTCATTTCCAGATTGTCAAATATCAACCAAACACCTATGCAAGTTGTTTTCTTGCTTGAAAAAAACATGGGATAACAGTAAGTTTGGTGCTCATTTGACTCATTTGTCAAATTTTAAACTAGTAAAAAATGCAAGTTGTTCAAAAAATAGTTCACACACCAAATGTTCAATTTTGAAAATAGTGGCACACCAAATTTATCTTTATCTCAAAAATACTAAGAGTTTTCGATTAAATCTATAATTTTAAAATTACGGTCCAATTGTAACAAAATTTGAAAATTATGGTGCTCACATATGATAGTTTAACATAAAGTAAAATTGCAAAATCTCACAAAATTGAGGGTAAAAGCATACATGTTAGGCCCACAATTATACTTTGCTAAAGAGCTAAAACGGTTTTAGCTAAAACCTACCTAAAAAATTGGCAGTCAAACACAGCTTTAAGGCCAACAAAACTAATTATTTGTGTAGTATTTTTTTTTAACCTTCTGTAAATAGCTAGAAGTTGTCTTAAAAATCAATGTTTAACTTATTAAAACACTAAAAGTTACATGAAAAGCAGTTGCCGGATTTTACATTTGGTAAGTTTCTTTCAATTTCAAACATGTTTTAATTTTAAAATTCATAACGGAAAAGATATAATTCATACGATTAATGAAAAATTAATTTTCGAGTAAAATTAAAGATAATCATATGATGACAAACCACAGCAGTTACTCTGAACAAAGTCAAAAACTATAAACATTAAGAAAACCAACACTGTCACTTAGAAACAAAGCCAAGAAAAGGAGTGCGGCTTTAGCGCTTAAACCCATTCACCTATTCATAAAAGTCAAACAAAAATTGCCAAAACCACAACACACAATAGTCCAATTCATTAATCAGCAACAAAAGGTACACTGCATAACTAAAGAAAAGGCAAAACATGTAAACTATGGACCTATATCAAAAGTTGAACCTATTAGGTATTCTAAATCCCAAACTTTTATGTTAAAAAGCCTTGGTTACCTCATCAGAAGAAGACTCAACCTCATCGTCATAATACTATCCCAGAGTCAGTGGGTATAATAGCCAGAGGGCATAAAAGTCGATAACAAGGCCTCAACAAATGGATCATAAACCTCATAGTCAGTAGGGTCAAACTCATCAAGGAAATCATTATAATCCTCAGAATCTGATGATGAATCACCATTCGGAATAAATGGGGTATTCAGTAAGGGGATCATTGGGACATCGCAAATCTTTGATTTGTGCAGCACATTTTTTCGCTAAATCCCCATCAAGAGCGATATTGAAACATAAACGCAGATCGAGTGATTCAAGGTGTGAACAACCATCAAGAATGGCTTGCAAACCTTCATTTGTCAGCTTATTTCCAATAATCTCAAGGTCGCATAAATGAGGCATGTTTTTTGCAATAGCTAATGCCTCCTCATCAGATACCATATGCTGGCGTTTGTAACCCTCACGGTTGAACTTCAGTGATCTGAGTAGAGGACAGGATTGCGCAACAACTTCAAGAGTTTCTTTTGTTACATTTTGGCAACAGAAAACAGCAAGCTCTTCCAGTAATGGTAATTTTCTGACTGCTTTGCTTAATCCCTCATCCGAAATGCTATAACAATCCGTAATCCGAAGTCGCTTTAGCTGTGGTGATCTGTAAGGTAGAAATAGAACACCAAAATGTTACAAGATAGTGGATTCAAAACAATCAATTAAAGACTAGTATATTCAACCCAATCAATCACCAAAATTTTGAAATTAATGGACCCTTTGAAACATATGAATTCTACAAAATTTGGTGTATTTCATTCGCAAGTTAACTTTGTCATGTTTTGAAAGAAAAAAAAATAGATTTGAATTCTAAATTAGTCATTTCAAACACTTTAAATTCATTTACAAATGAATTTTCTAAAGAATTTATTTACAAATAAATTCTAAAATGCTAACACATTCATTCCAAAATGGGGGTAACTATACTAAATTTTACGCATAGAATAGAAATCAAGATATCTTGAAAGTTTAAAAACACTTATAAGAACAGAGGAACTCTCCCTAGCCGCAATACTGCAACTTGGACATGTGATTTTTAAATTAACCTAACTAAGAAACAGAAATCAATTAGGGAAGGAAACACAAATGAAGTGAGTTCACTCAAATATGTGCAAGCAGTAAGGCAATGGTTTAAATATATTGATTGCAAGGGAATGAAACTTGTGAGAACTTCTCAAATAATCAACCACACATACACACACAGTTTGCAAATACCCATCTTATTCCACAAAGAACCAAATTGGCCTAATATATAAATTAAAAAATGGGGTTTCAATGATTTCCCAGACGACACAATAATGTTTGTAAGCAACGTATACATTACCAATCAATTTAACACATGAAAGTGCTAATTCTTTCGACTTTTAACAACTTCAGGTTCTTAATTAAATAGTGGCTCACAAAACTTCAAGTATGTGTTAAGAAGCAGTTCTGGCAATCACTAAAATATGAAGTGTTAATTTATATATTACGACGAAACAAATTATTTCATTGTAGCTGTTTAATAAATGAAAATGGAAATGACCTAAAAAACCAACAAAATGCTGGGATTTCTCAAAATAATGTTTCCCTCCTCTATGCATAAATTATCAAACATCCCCGAAAATCTAACAAAAAAGATTCGAACTCTTTTTTTTTTTTTTGCCAAAAGATTCGAACTTTTACCAAACAATAACTAACATTTGCATCTACTTCAAAGGCCAAACACGAAAAGTCACGAAGTAAATAAAATAAGCAATACACTTATTACGAAATTCAACAAACAAATAAAAACCCACAATCAGTTAATAAAGCATAATCAATACCCAGAAAATTACTTACCGATCGGCTATATAGCAGAGGAGATCATCAGTACCATAATTCTCAATACTGATATCAGTTAAGCCGCCACAACTCCTATCCACTGCAATTTGACACATTTTTTCGGCTGCAGGATGAACCCAATAATAACCCCAATCGTTCATGTTAATCGATCTCCACATGGATGGGTCCTTACATACGCTACGCCAAGTGGTGCAAACCAATTGCACGGTGTTCAACATATCGATCATGCCTACCTTGCGGATGATCGATGCAGTAATTTCCCATGGCAATTCCACCCAATTTGGATATCGTTGTTGTGGCGGTGTTGATGGTGGCGGCTGAGTTGAATCCATTTCGCGAGTGATTTCAGTTTGAGTTGGGAATTGAATTGGAGGAAGTGAGTGGTGAATATTTCTCCTGTGTCTGTTAGGCTTTTGGGTAATAAGTAAATGATTAGGCTGGCTAAACAAAATGTGGCAAATCCGTAATTTCCTCTTTAACTTCAAATTATAAACTAATTTATAATGAAAATTTTTAATCTTTTAAAGCTAAAAATCAATTCATTATTTTTGAAAACTATAATTTGATAAGTAGTATAATCAGTTTAAAAAAAAAGCCTCTATAAGAACGTTCTTATTACTGAAGGAGCCAAACTAAAAGTACACTGGAGCTAAAAACAAAATACAGCACAATTTGTTACAAGTTAGATTCAAATTTGAGAAGTATAGAGGGGCATCCATAAGTATTTTCACTAGGTTACTAAAGAACTCTATCCATTTTTATACATAAAATTATATATAATTTAAAATGTTAGGGCTGGCCACTACACTACTCACCCCTCTCCCTCCATTCCTGATTTTTATATAAGAATACATGTTTCGACAGTTGAATAGTATTTTGTATAGAAATATGTGTAAATTATTATATATCTTGTTAACGTTCTAAGATATCTTATTTGTAAATAAGTTTAGCAGAAAACATGACTGGATTTTTTTTGTTAAGGAGTTTGTAGTCTTGTTTGTAAATAAGTTTATCTGTAAAGTTTTAAAGCTTTGATTAGTTTTTCTTGTCAAAATGTGCAAATCCGTAGTTTCATCTTAACTTTTGAGGGATTTTATAATTTCTTTATTTTTGTAATTTCTACTTAAATTAATTTTTGTTTCAATTTCATACCATCGTATTGAGAAATTTTAATGTACACAAGAAAAATTTGTTATTTTTGACTCTAGAATTTGTATAATTTTTCAATTCAACACCCTAAATCTAAAGACAGTTTCAATATTTCTCGTAGGCCTTTATATAAACGTTGCTGCAGACAAATACTAAGATAGAACAGGTTCACTAATATGCCCAATTTAAATAAATTATTGTATCCTTAAGTAGCTTTTATATATATAATGGATATCCACCTTTTAAGAGTAATGTAATTAATTAATTTATTCTAATAATGTTTATGATAAAATAATAATAAATTTAAATTCTATTCAATTAAACAATAATATTTCTAATTATTTATCCAATAGATATAAGTCTGTGAATTTTAGCAAATTTGATGAAGACTTAAATTTGGGGTAAGATTAGAAAATTAACTAAAAATTTTGTAAAATCATTATTTAGGTCAATATCAAATAAAAACTTTGTAATTTCTTTTCAATTGCTTGTTTATAATTAATAATCATATAGTATAACAATTGAACCTTCCCGTTCATGTACTTTCTCACTCCTTTTTTATTTTTAATTGATGATTTGAATAGTACGACCCTTCTTTTTAATCCATTAGATATATCAAAATTCTACATTTATATCCATATTTTTGTGAATTGAGACTTTTTATTGGGTTTTAATTATTAGTTTCAAATTATTATTTCAGAGCATATTGTAACTAAAGTGAGTTTTGAATTCATGGTGGGTGCTGTTAAAAGCATGTTTGATACAACTAAATGTTTGAATAATCATTTAACTTTTATTAATGACTGTTTAAAAAACATTAAAAAGTTAAAAATTAAGGGGTTAACTCTTTATAACTGCTAAAACCTGCCTTAAAACATGCATTTTGATTTTTTTTTGACATAGTTATACACACGCACACCTCGAACGCACGCACACAAAGGGAGAGGAGAGGCTTTCTATATTTTTTATCCAAATGGAATTTAAACTCACCACCTTGGATTATTTCCCTATATGCCTACCACTACGCCCCACCCCTGTCCTCCGCATTTCGAATTATCAGAACACTAAGCTTCTTGAAAACAGTAGCCGGAATTCCACATTTGGTAAGTTTCTGTCAATTTCATATATCTATGTTAATTTTAAAAATCAGACTGGAATAGATACAATTTGTCAAATTAATGCAAAAATAATTTGAGAGTAAAATTAATGATATATAGACAAACCTATAAACATTAAGAAAACCAACACTGTATAGAAACAAAGCTAATAAAAGGATTGTGGTTTGTACACATATGATAAACCCATTCACCTATTCATAAAAGTCAAACAAAATTTGCCAAAACTACGGCACAAAATAGATTATATTAATTATATTAATAGAAGAAATAAATAAGATATTAATTAATAATATATTAAAACACTAAATATCTAAAAATTAAATAGGTTTAAAATAAAAAATATATAATAAAAAACTATCATTTAAATTATATTAATAATAGAAATAAACAAGATACTTAGTAAAAATTAAAAACATAGAAAAAACAAACAACATACTAAATAAAAAGTAAAAACTTCAGTGGTCATAATATTTTGAAGAATTGAATATAGGTGTGCAGGGTTAAAAAGCAATATTTCACTATTACAATACTAAAGAATTTATATTAGAACATACCATTTTAATAATTTTATTTTATTTAGTATGGGCATATGTCTATCATTGGCTTAAGGTAGATCTGCCCTGCTCTTTTTTTTCCTCTTTTTTTAAACAGAGGTCTGCCCCTGCACTCGAAGCACGAGGATTCACTTATGTGGGTGTTAAGAGAAAAGATGATTCTATACAGTTAAGTGAGCAAGCATACCATGCTCTTCAAAGGTCCTTTAGCGTTGTTCGTCCTAGTTTGGGGAAGGATTTTAATAATTTTTTCATGAAGGTACTCGAAAGGAAATGAAGCTACTGAATTCATATCTTTTATTGCTTGGCAGATGTGGAAAGCAAGGAACGATATGCGTTGGAACATCATAAATGAAGACCAAATCATCAATATGGTTTTCCATTATGCTCATCAATGGAGAAACTTATCTGCGTGTGGACAAGAAGCTGCTGATACAACTGGTGCAAGTTACACCACACGGGATGAATTCTGTTCTGGTTCGCTAATAGCTTTGCAAACAGGTAATTAGAGAGCGTTGGTGGATGCTGCAACCTTCATTGCAGAAGATTCTATAGATTTCAGGAGCAATCCAAGAAATGGAAGAAGGGACTTTCATGATGGCAATCTCTACCACTAATCAGACTGTTTGCAACCTGTAGTAAACCTATAGTAGTAGAGGCTTTGACATTGAGGCAGACTATTTTTTGTTGAAGAAAACTGGAATTTCTAATGGTGTCATTTCCAAGTTATCAAATATCAACCAAACACCTATTGCAAGTTGTTTTCTTGCTTAAAAAAAACATGTGATAATGGTAAGTTCAGTACTCATTTGACTCATTTGTCAAATTTTAAACTCAGAAAAAACGGAGGTGGTTCGAAAAATAGTTCACACACCAAATAGTCAATTTTGAAAAAAGTGGTACACCAAATATATCTTTATCTCAAAAATATTAAGAGTTAACCAAGTCAGGCTCATACTGAAAATGAGTTATTTCAATTACATCCATAATTTAAAATTACAGTCCAATTGTAACAAAATTTGAAAATTATGATGCTCAAAGGAGATAGTTTAACATAAGGTAAAATTGCAACATCTCACAAAATTGAGGGCAAAATTGCAACATCTCACAAAATTGAGGGCAAAATCACACATGTTGAGCCCACAATTATACTTTGCTAAAGAGGTAAAAGCTACCTGGAAAATGGCAGTCAAACACAGCTTTAAGGTCAACAAAACTAGTTGTTTATATAGTAATTTTTTTTAAGCCCTTTAAAAATAGCTAAAAGTTGCCTTAAAAACCAGTATTTAACTGATTAAAATACTAAAAGTTACTTGAAAAGCAATCTCCGGATTCTACATTTGGCAAGTTTCTTTCAATTTCATACATATTTTAATTTTAAAATTTAGAACGGAAAAGATATAATTCATACGATCAATGAAAAATTAATTTTAGAGCAAAATTAAAGATAAATCATATTATGACAAACCACAGCAGTTACTCTGAACAAAGTCAAAAGCTATAAACATTAAGAAAACCAACAATGTCACTTAGAAACAAAGCTAAGAAAAGAAGTGGCTTTGGCACTTAAACCCATTCGCCTATTCATAAAAGTAAAACAGAATTTGCCAAAACCACAACACACAATAGTCCAATTCATTAATCAGCAACAAAAGGTGAACTGCATAATTAAAGAAATGGCAGAGCATGTAAACTATGGAACTATATCACAAGTTGAACCTATTAGGTATTCTAAATACCAAACTTTTATGTTAAAAAGCCTCGGTTATCTCATCGGAAGAAGACTCGACCTCATCATCATAATAGTATCCCAGAGTCAGAGGGTATAATAGTCGATAAACGCTGCTTCAACAAATGGATCATAAACCTCAGTAGGGTCAAACTCGTCAAGGAAATCATTATAATCCTCAGAATCTGATGACGAATCACCGTTTGGAATAAATGGGTAGTCAGTAAGGGGATCATTGGGACCTCGCAAATCTTTGATTTGTGCAGCACATTTTTTCCCTAAATCCCCATCAAGAGTGATATTGAAACATAAACGCAGATCGAGTGATTCAAGGTGTGAACAACCATTGAGAATGGCTCGCAAACCTTTATTTGTCAGCTTATTTCCAATAATCTCAAGGTCGCGTAAATGAGGCATGTTTTTTGCAATAGCTAACGCCTCCTCATCAGATATTATATGCCGGCATTTGTATCCGTCACGGTTGAACTTCAGTGATCTGAGTAGAGGACAGGATTGCGCAACAACTTCAAGAGTTTCTTTTGTTACATTTTGGCAGCAGAAAACAGCAAGCTCTTCCAGTAATGGTAATTTTCTGACTGCTTTGGTTAATCCCTTATCTGAAATGCTATAACGATATACAATCCGAAGTTGTTTTAGCTGAGGCGATCTGTAAGGTACAAATAAAACACCAAAATGTTACAATATAGTAGATTAAAAAAAATCAATTAAAGACTAGTAGATTCAACCCAATCAATCACCCAAATTTTGAAATTAATAGACCCTTTGAAACATATGAATTCTACAAAATTTTGTGTATTTCATTCGTAAATCAACTTTGTCATGTTTTGAAGAAAAAAAAGATAGATTTGAATTTTAAATTAGTCATTTCAAACACTTATTTACAAATGAATTTTATAAAGAATTTATTTACAAATAAATTCTAAAATGCTAATGCATTCATTCCAAAATGGAGGTAACTATACTAAATTTAATGCATAGAATAGAAATCAAGATATCATGAAAGTTTAAAAACACTTATAATGCGAACAGAGGAACTCTCCCTAGCCGCAATACAGCAACTTGGACATGTGATTTTTAAATTAACCTAACTAAGACGCAGAAGTCAATTAGGGAAAGAAACACAAATGAAGGGGGTTCACTCAAATATGTGGAAGTTGTAAAGCAATGGTTTAAATAGATTGATTGCAAGGGACTGAAACTTGCCTCCCCATTAAAAGCTGAGAACTTCTCAAATAATCAACCACACATACACACAGGGTTTGCAAATACCCTTCGTATTCCACAAAGAACCAAATTTACCTAATATATAAATTAAAACATGGGGTTTCAATGATTTCCCAGATGACACCCTAATGTTTGTAAGCAACGTATACTTTACCAATCAATTTAACACATGAAAGAGCTAATTCTTTCGATTTTTAACAACTTCAGGTTCTTAAACCGTGGCTCACAAAACTTCAAGTATGTGTTAAGAAGCACTTCTGGCAATCATTAAAATATGAGGTGTTAATTTATATATTACGACCGAAACAAATTATTTCATTGTAGCTGTTCAATAAATCAAAATGGAAATGACCTAAAAAACCAACAAATTGCGGGGCTGGGATTTTCTCAAAATAATGTTTCCCTCCTCTACGCATAAATTATCAAACAGCCCCAAAAATCTAACAAAAAAGATTCGAACTTTTACCAAACAATAACTAACATTTGCATCTACTTCAAAGGCCAAACACAAAAAGTCACAAAGTAAATAAAATAAGCAATACACTTATTAAGAAATTCAACAAACAAATAAAAACCCACAATCAGTTAATAAAACATAATCTATACCCAGAAAATTATTTACCGATCGGCTACATAGCAGAGGAGATCATCAGTACCATAACCCTCAATATTGATATAAGTTAAGCCGCCACAACTCCTATCCACTGCAATTTGACACATTTTTTCGGCTTTAGGATGAACCCAACCACAACGCCAATCGTTCATGTTAATCGATCTCCACATCGATGGGTCCTTACATACGCTACGCCAAGTGGTGCAAACCAATTGCACGGTGTTCAACATATCGATCATGCCTACCCTGCGGATGATCGATGCAGTAATTTCCCGTGGCAATTCCACCCAGTTTGGATATCGTTCTTGCGGCGGTGTTGATGGTGGCGGCCGAGTTGAATCCATTTTGCGAGGGATTTCAGTTTGAGTTGGGAATTTTTTTTTTTTTTTTTAACAGAGGTTTGAGTTGGGAATTGAATTGGAGGAAGTGGGTGATCACAGTGGTGGGTAATTCTTTTTTCTGTCTGCCTGTTGGGTAATAATGGAACGGTTTACGTTTTAAAACTTTTATTAGGCTCGCTACTCAAAATGGGGCAAATCCGTAATTTCCTGTTTAACTTTTATGGGATTTCATAATATCACCTGAAAATTAATTTTGTTTCAATTTCATCTCAATTTATTAAAAACAATTATTTTGATTTGACCCCTAAATTAAAATGAAACAATTTAATTATTTAATGGGATTATATTTTACCAATGCATTTTAATTTATTTAACTTTAATTATAAACTAATTTATAATGAAAATTTTTAAATCTTTTAAAGCTAAAAATCAATTCGTTATTTTTTGAAAACTATAATTTGATAAACTAGTATAATTGGTTTTTTGAAAAAAAAAGCTAGTATAAGAACATTCTTATCACTGACAAAGCCAAAATAAAAGTACATGGGGCTAAAAATAAAATATAGCACAATGTGTTACAAAGGAGCGTCCATAAGTATTTCCATTGTGCTACTAAAGAATTCTATCCATTTTATACATAAAATTATACATAATTTTAAAACATTAGGGGTGGCACTGCACTACCCACCCTATCACACACTATTTTCTAATATGTGTATAAAACATGGTTGTATAATTAAATCTCTGGACAAGAATTGTAAGCCAAGTATTCAATGTTAGTTTGGAAAGTTAAATATTATGTAAATAGCAAAAACAGTAGCATTGGATCAAATTTGAGAAATTTTTAGACTAAGATAAAAAAAAGGAATTTTAAGAAGTATAAAACATGAAAGTTATAGCTTAATATGTCTAAAATAACAATGAGAATCAATTTAGGCAAAAAGCATACAAATAAGGAGTTATGCACATTTTAGCTAGACCTGCATATATATTGGTCGATTTAGAGCATAAGATGAAACTTCAGTCTAAATTTTGCCTATCTAAATGACCTCGGTTGAAAAAGTGATAAAATATGAAGTTGTTCCCATATGTCTTAACTAAAATGTAAAAATTAGAATAATCTCAATTGGAGCTCTACGAATAGAGTTAGAGACCAAATAAAGAGCAGTGCGCAGGCTGTCATTCGAGGGTGCCGTAATGCTTTTGGTCTAACTTTCTTCATTCATAAAATTTTCAATGAACAGGGGAAGCTTACCACTATACACATTGTGATGGACACTACATATATCTGGTAAAGAAAAATTAACGTCAAATTTTGGTTTGGATAGTTCAAGCTTTTGATCATGCCCAAGATATTGTAGCTAGCATATGATTAGTTAGATTACCGTGTAATTTTTCATTCTCTGGAAGATTGCCCGACTTGTTTACACAGCACTAATAATTACATTGAGCCCTGGTTCTGTTAGAACTATGTTAAAGGCACTTCTGGCTG
>CATIWJ010179943.1:0-25662 GCA_949640765.1 Croton laevigatus
AAAGCCAATAAATATAAAAGTTTTTATATTTGATTTAAATTCTTCTTCATATATAATTTATTTATGAATACTTTAAATTATGTTTTTAAAATAATAAATATTAACTCATTTGATATTTTAATTTAAATATATAATAAAAAATTAAAATTTTATTTTAAATATAATATTAATTTCACAAGTTGCTAATATATATATATATTAAAACAACTGAAAATAGTAAGTGAGAGTAAAAAAAACAGTTTTAAGAAAACAAAAGATAAAAAATGGAAAACTATTTTTTGTTTTCTATAAACAAAAAATAAAAAAGCAGAAAGTAGTACCAAACAATAACCTAAGTTTTACGAAAAGTGCTTACAATTTTTTTTTGGTCCAAAATTATGTTTTTTTTTTTTTATTCTTTTGTTGTTGTATGTCGATCTTAGGTTGGAGGACCTTATTGGGATGTTCCAGTAGGAAGGAAAGATTCAAAGACTGCAAGTATTGAGCTTGCATCTTCCAATATTCCAACTGCAAATGAAGGATTATTATCTATCGTTTCCAAGTTCCTTTATCAAGGCCTTTCTGTCACAGATATGGTAGCTCTTTCAGGAGCTCACACAATAGGCATGGCTCGTTGCGAAAATTTTCGAGAAAGGATTTATGGAGACTTCCAATCAACTTCAGATGGAACTCCAATTTCTGAAACATACTTAAAGAAACTAAAATCTATCTGTCCAGCTGGTGGAGGAGATGATAATAATGTGTCAGCCATGGACAATATCACTCCTAATCTTTTTGACAACTCTTATTTTCAGGTTCTATTAAATGGGGATGGGTTGATGAATTCAGACCAAGAATTGTATTCAAGTGCTCTTGGAGTCCAAACTAAAAATCTTGTCATCAAGTATGCTCATGACCCACATGGGTTTTTCAAGCAATTTGCGGAGTCAATGGTCAAATTAGGAAATATTACCAATCCTGAGAGCTTTTCTAATGGAGAAGTGAGGACCAATTGCAGATTTGTGAACACATAATCAAATTTGATTTGGTTGGTTGATTTGTAGTATTTGTTTGTTTGTCATATCAAGAAAAGTGATGATCATCAAAACACAAATTTTATTGTACCAGTTATTAGTTGCTGAAGTTTTTATTTCTCTTTTGATTCCTTTTTAATATATACACATAAAACGATTAATTTTATTGTGTTTCTTTTTCTTTCTCTCCTCTTTTAATTTTGATTTTGATTAATGAAGGGCGTTCATCGATTCGTTGGGTCTCAAAATCAAACTGAACCAAACATTTCAAAAAAAAAGAAATCGAAATGATAAATATATGAATTGAACCACACCAAATCGAAATCTTTATAACCCAAATAAAAAATCAACAAATTGAAGACAAAAATTTATGTTTTTTAAGGATTATAATTTTTTTTTCTTCAAATGAATAATAATTAATTAAATAAGAAATCATTCCATACTAAACAAGTATAATTAAATAAATATAATAATTAAAATGGAAGTGATTTGACCAAAAAAAAAAAGTAATTAAGAGGTCGGTTTTCGGTTAGAAGACAACCAAAACCATAAACAGACCGATCGATGATACTTTCCGTTCAGACATTTTATGAACCGCAAATCAAACTGAAACAAATCTCAATTAGACCCAGAGTTCAATTTGTCAATTTATGCACACCCGTATTAAATGTTGCAATAATAAGACATCACGGTAAGTTGATAAATGAAGTATTAAAATTTTGCTAGAAGGCATTATTGATGTTCAATGCTTTCTTAATTGATAAGTGAATTGCTCTTTAATGAATTATTATCGGAGAATGTTTATAAATACTAGTACAATAATTTATTTTCACTATCAAATTTTGATACTACAATTTGTCAAAAGGAAAAAAAATTATACTACAAATATCAATTCAATGAATAAATGAAACCCTTTTAGATTAGTGCGAAGAAGTGATAAAGTGATGATCAACTCATGATGGTAATTTAATCATGATGTGCCAATTTTTTTTAATTTATAAAAAATATATATAAATTAAGTTTTGGATGCCGACATGGCATAATATAAACAGCACTTACTTGGTTATGTGTCAATATAAAATTTTTATTTTTTTATATAGTTTTTAAATACTATGTGAGAAATTCATTATTGATTAATTATTATTACTATTTTAATAATTAATGATGTTTCGGACCACTAAAAGGGGGCGATCCAAGGAATGGCGGACCGTTCGGATGATGGGTCGGAAGGTGAGATGAAAAGGTACCGAACCGAACCTGCACACAAGAAGGAGTAAAGATCCCACGAAGCCCTTAGGCGGCCATTCCGATGCTTAAGTCAGGATTTGCTTAGCTCAGAAAGGAATAATCAGAGAAAAGCAGTAAATGCGATACCTGGCACAGTAATCGAGGTTTGGTATTTATAGCCAAGAGTCCCCTGACGATTGTCATAGTACGGGTTGACAATTCCTGACATTCCCCTAATACTTTCAGTGGTTTTGTCGGCGTACGGTTCTGCAACAGTTCTGACATGACAGTCTTGAAGCGGCTCCGACGTCTTCGAGACCGATGCTTGAGGTGAAGGTCCCATGGTGTCAGTCAAGCTAATATGGTAACGTCGCCTTCGGACATCGGACGATTGTCCGAACTCTTATTCGACCGAGGCGATCCGCGCTCCTGAATCGAACCTGCTGGATGTGGGGCTTGACCGACCTATTCAGTTGATTTAGAAGGACGGTGTTATCAATTAAATTAATAAATATCATTAAATATTTAGAATTATTTTATTTTGTTTGGTAAGCTTCACATTTAAATTTCCAAAGATTATAATTCAATAAAAATTTAGAACCCCCCAATAAAGCATATACATATCATATTTTATACAATTATACGGATGGACGCGCAAGAGCAATTAGCTTAATCTCCTCTAATAATTTAATGCCATTTCGGTTGAGGAACTTAGTTGCAAGGTGTAAGGTTTTGTTGGCGCAGGACTGGGTGGTGCAGGTGAGGAAGATTTATAGAGAGGCGAATTGTGTTGGGGACTGGTTGGCAAAGAATGCAGCAGCAGGTTTGACCGGTTTCTGCTGGTTGGAATTCCCCCCCATCGGCGGTTCATCACCGTCTTCTAGCAGATACTTGTGGGATCTTGAGGCCTGAGTCTTGTAAATGGGTTTCTTATTTGAAAAACAAATAGAAAAAGAATTTCTAAAAAAATTATATTAATTTTTTTTTGTTATTGCTGCAAAAGCTATTGGTATGCAATTACATATCAATTGTTTGATAAAAATGATAAGGAATGAAATTTATTAAATTTTAAAAAATAAAGAATTAATTCCACAAGTTCAATCATTTTAAATATAACATAAAAAAATTTACAATTTTTTCCCTAGATTTTACAAATAAAAAAAATAAAAAGACTAATTTAACCCTGTGTTTTTCTTTCATTCAACTATTATATCCTTATATTAGAAATTCAACTATTTTCTATTAAAAATTGAGTGATTTAACCATTTTAGTCCTTGAATTATTATTTTACTATTTTTATAAATTAAAAAAAATAAAATAAAAACAGAATTCAATCTCCCTCACAAGCAAACAGCAGCAACAACGGTAGGAGAGGAACCAATTGTCGCTGCCTTCTCAACCAGCAACACCACCTCCAGTCACCCTCCTCCTCCTCTTCTCTTTCTACTTTCCTTCCGGCAGAAACCATTGTGAGAGAGAGATGGAAGTTTGAAACGTCGTCGCCGGAGATATACAGGTAGTTGGACGATTTGAGCTCACCGGTGGACTCCCCTCATCACTAGCTTTCCATGGATGACCTCCTCGTCACCGATCTATGGCCAAAACGGCAAGTCCACTTGGGTCGGGTTGTGAAGTCATTCGGATTGCAAAACCTACCAACTCCATTTTCGACACTTTTCGACCATATCTTTTCTCCTATTTGGGTATAGTTGAGTTCCTCTTTTTCCTCTCTTTCTTTTGATATGTGATTTGTGAGATTTGGTCGTTGCTTTTCCAACTCTCCCGATGAGAAGATCGTATTGTTCTTGCTTTTTCCGGTAGTTTTATGCATGATCAATTAAACATAAGTGTATTTTTTGATTCTTTGCAGAAATACGGTTCCAAAGGTGCTTAGTTTGTCAAAAGCAAGCTATGCTTGGGTGACCGGGATGTACTTTGCTAGTGACAGAGATATTCCATCTACGAAGAACATTTTCGACAAATTCTCTTCCCGAATTTCATTTATGTTTTATTTTTTTTTCAATTTATAAAAATAGTAAAATAATAATTTTAGGGTTAAAATCGTAAAATTGCCTAATTTTCAACAGAAAATAATTGAATTTCTAACAGAATGATACAATAATTGGATGAAAAAATACACAGGAATAAATTAATCCATTAAAAAAAATATATAAGGAGATTTTTATTTTTTTTTCATAAAACTTAGAGGAAAAAATTGTAAATTTTCCTATAATATAATTATTAAGAATTTATCGTTGGTGCAACAATATAATAATTTAAATGCTTCTTCAAATATAAGATAATTATTAAAAAATTATTGATTTTTTTACTGTAGAATATGATCAAATTCAAAATATTAAAATAACTGAGAAAAATATATAACGGCAATTCAAAACAATGTAAAAACAGTAAATCACGCATTCCACTAATTATACATAAAAAGTTAGGGTTTTGGACTTTTAAGCAAATTCTTTCATCATTTTCAAAATAATTAGTCAAAAATTATTTTTTCCTAAAATTTGTTGATGTCATTTTATTTTATTTTTTTTTTAAAAAAAGGTACCGTTTTTGCCAGTGAGGAATTTGCTATTTCTAGAGCTAGAGTTAATATTTTATTATATTAGAATAACCTATAATTAACCCTAGCTAGTTTTTTACTATTACCTCCATTTTTAATTGTATGAGACTTGTAGCTGAAGAGTAGTTTTCAAAATGTTGAGACTTTTAGTATTTATAGGTGTATTTGGACAATTTTGGGTCTTGTCTTTTAGTGGAGAGAGATTTGGATTTTAGTGCATGTGGGTTCACTTTTTATATTGATTTGATTTGAGTTAGTGGTGAAAAATATGTACGGCACACTTTTTAAATTAAGTGGATATGAGTTGTTATGGTAGAATTGGAAGAAAATTATGTAGGAAAAGAAGAATGAATAGTGTGAAGTCTCAAACAATTGAAAACGGAGACAGTATTATTTTTTAAGGAAATGTTTTTATTTATTTATTTTTTTACTATTATTACATTTTTTAAACAAAACAGAAAGTTACTAAGTTTTATTTCTCAAATTCACAAGGATGAAAATAAAAGAAGATCACAAGATGTTTTCAATCAAAGCATTTCCCAATGCTAATAAATTTACACAAGTGCTAATATGGAACTTGCTAACTTAGAAGACGAAACTTGTTAATAATTTACATGTCTCTGCCTCCAATTCTCATTTTTCAGTTTTTATTAAAATTTGTTAAAAAAAGCTATTTTTTCCAATATTCGTTAAAAAAAGATGAATCCATTAAGATCGATTCAAATTGGACATACAAAATCTTTCATTTTATGATTCTCTATGCATGCAAGATTTATTGGGGTACAAAAAGAATCCTTTTTACTTTACTGTCGTATCCGCGCTCTTAGTTTAGCTACTTTTGTAGATGGGCCAAGTTTTGGGTCAATATTTAGGTTACTAACTTCCAAATGGGCCTGTAGTTGGACCCAACTTGCCTTTGCTCCGCATTCTTTTTGGTTTTCTATAATATTGGGTTGTTGAAAAATATCAAAAAATAAAAAATAAAAAATTTCCAATCTTGGAAAAAGTCTACGATTTTATTAGTAAAAAAATTCATTTATGACTTGACTTGTAGGGTTAAAATACAAGAAATAGCTACCAAAGAGAACATTTGATGGGGAGAAACACATCACCCACATAATTCTTTTTTTTTTTTAAATTCAATGGACGGATTCAAAAACATGCAAGGTGTGCAAATAAGCATGTGTTGATAATCAGTTTGTAGGCCGTTTACAATAAGTCTATGAACCTGATTACAGATTTATAACTAATTTACTATCAGTTTATACTTGGTTTACTAGATTTATAAATGTACTATAAATTTAGAAATAGTTTCCTATGAATTTTAGCTTATTATAATTGTTCATTTAGCAAAATGAGGGTTTTTTTCTAATTAGCAAAATGAGGGTTGTAAATATAGACAAAACCACCAAATCTATGAATTTGTTTTATAAATATACTAAAATTACAATATCGGCACAAGTAAAAATAACAAATTTATTGCATCTTTTCCCTTCAATTTGCGAAAGATTGCATCTGAATCTAATTAGCTGAATTGAAAAAAATAACAAAAAAACTTCGATTTTAATTTCCAGAAAAGATGATTGTTTAATTGAAAATTATAAAAAGAATGAGTAGTATTGTTAATGTCACATCTTATTGTGTGAAAAATATGAGAATCACCTCTGTATTCAAATCTATAGCTCTTTTTCCCATTATTATAATAAAGGATGCTAATTTCAAAAGCAAATTGGTTGTTTTCCTATATTGCCCTTTTTGAAGGATGACATTTGGAACAATTTTTACAAGGCAAAAACTTTGACTATTGTGATGGACGTATTGTCTTTTCTATAAAATACTTGGAAATTATATTGTTGACCGAATTTAATTTTGCCATTGACAAGAAATCTTCCTCTTGCAGTGTTTGTTGGGGCATTGGCAATAAAGCACTTCCACCCACTACACTTGACTTGAGATTTTTTTTTTAAAAAAGACTTGACGTGAGATCAATTTCATAGAAGCTCAAAGGCCAATAATATCTTTTTCCCCTTAAAGTATGTTCAATTATGACTTTTAGTTCTTGAAAAAAGTAGTTACATCTTTTAGCCCCTGAAGTATTTAAAAAATCAACTTCCGCACCCTCTGTCTATCATTAAACGACGTGTGATGCTCACACTGACGGAAGGAGCGTGAGACCGTTTTCTCACTAGCAAAACGGCGTCGTTTTGGCTCTAAACGATGTAGTTTTGGTCAAAGGTTAAACTGAAAATTGTCATAGTTTAGTTTGTATTATTTTAGAAAGTTTAGGGATTAAATTGAATTTTATTCATCTCCTTCCTTGGGCAGCCCAAAAAATTAAAAAACAAACCTAGCCACCCACCTCCAAAACCAGCAGCCACCTTTTTCCTTGAACGCCGAAATTAGAGTTAAAAACCGGAAAAATCGTGAAGTTCATGGCAATATTGAACTCTTCATGAGAGATTAGATTTACAGTACAATTTACAATTTAGGGACCAAATAATGAGAGTTTAGATTTGAACTCTTCAACCTTTCTTTGGAGTGTATCTGCTTCTTTCTTATATCATGTATCCTGCATATATCTAGTTTGTGATCAACTGATTTAATATTATTTGCACAGTGAAGTTTCCTTCAAGTTTTGATTCCGTGCCAACTTATTGATGAGTGGATTTTTGTTCTTTTTTTATGGACTCTCCTGAAGAAGATTGTTCATCTAAAAAATATATTGAGAACATAACTGTACCTTCTGCACTTATTGAGAAAATGTTTGGTGAAAAGTTAAAGAAGCAATAAACAAAGAAAACAAAATACTTCTTTTTTTAAGATAATGGATCAATATTGTCATGAACTTCATGATTTTTCCCCTTTTTTACCTCCAATTTCGGCGTTCAAGGAAGAAGATGGGTTGCGGCTGGTTTTGGAGGTGGATGGCTGGCGGCCGGTTTTGGAGGTGGGTGGCTAGGGTTGTTTTTTAATTTTTTGGGCTGCCCAAGGAAGGAGATGAACAAAATTCAATTTGGTCCCTAAACTTTCTAAAAAGATACAAACTAAACTATGACAATTTTCAATTTAATCCTTAACCAAAACTACATCGTTTAGAGCCAAAACGACGCCGTTTTGCTAGTGAGAAAACGGGCTCACGCGCCTTCCGTCAGTGTGAGCAACACACGTCGTTTAATGATGGACAGAGGGAGCAAAAGTTGATTTTTTAAATACTTCAGGGACTAAAAGGTACAACTACTTATTTCAGGAACTAAAAGTCATAATCGAACATATTTTAAGGGGGAAAAGATGTTATTGGCCAGCATATGCTAAGCAACAACTCATACATGTAAGTGCTTGATATGACATTTTGGCATTGTATTATTGCGTCCTCCAACTTGTACTTGATTTTTAGATTGCCATTCATTTCCTTTTGTCTGATTTGTAGATGTGACTTTGAATTTACTTTGTGAAATTGGGGATCATCCCTTGAGAAGTTGAATTTTGTTCGTGTTAGGGAAAAAAAGAGTCTGGATAAGCATTATTATTAATCAACTCTTTTTGTGAAAAATGCATTTTTTCGGTGACTTGACTGCCTCTTCTTGTCTGGCTTCATTTGTTTCTTAGGTGCTTGATTTTTCCAGGGAAAGTGAGATGGTTTCGGCAGTTGCTTACTTTGCACTTAGGATGAAATATGATAAATTATATTATTGTTTTTCGAACTTCATTCAATTTTTGTGCTCGAGTGACTTGAGTGCCAGATCAGTTTTTTTTTTTTTTCCAAATTATGCATTTCTAGTGCAATTTTTATTTTGGAATTACATCTGATTATTCACACTTCAACATAGTTCAACCGACAGATATTGTAAGTGTGTTTGGTTAGATTATTTTCCCAGGAAAATGCACTTTAGCCACAGAAACAGGCAGTGGGGATTTCGGTAACAAATGGTATAATTTTGGAGTGCCAAAATAGTGTGAATCCTAATTACTTGTTCGGAAATGCCTCTGTTTTCCCAGTTAAGGCATAATGAGGAGGGTGGCCCTCAGTTCTGTCACTCATTAATTGTGAACAGAAATATGAATAAATATAAACTATGTAGAACATATGTGCTCAATAATGCCACATCTCATTCTGGTTATGGTTTCAATGATCCTTGTTTCAGTAGTAGCTCCAGACAGACTCTTGCCCCCTATAACTCCACGTTTTCTTCTTTCTACCACCCTATGAGTTTGATTCTGTCTTCCAACTGCAAAAATGGTCCTATGCGTCTCTGTCTGTCATTTTAGCATTTAGTGCAAAAGTTATAGATGACTATATACATACAAACCTTTTGGTTAAGATAAACTAGTTTAGGATGATTCCTTAGCGGATGAACCAACGACGTGTGGTATAATAGTACCTAACACTAATACCCGATTAAGACTCCTTTCAATTATATGAGATTGTCTTCCAATTTTTTATCAGATTTTTTTCGGAATGTACATATAATGGGTTCTGCTAATTTACTAATACCAGAGCATTCACCCTTTCGTAAATATGGGAAAATGAACGGAAAAATGGAAGCTAGCACAGTTGGTTTAAATATTGGTCTGGTGTCCTAAGATACCCAGGTTCGAAGCTTGGAAAGTCTTCCTCTCCATAATGGGTGTGTGTATAACTATAAGAGGAAAAAAAATTGATGGGAAAATGAACAGTATGCTAAATTTAAGTTATTTTACTTCAGTAAATAGAAATTTATTGACCACAAAGTAAATTAGTGATGAAAGATGGTGTAAAAATGAATAGTTGAAGAGTAAATACCATTAAATTACACATCTACTATGGTATAAGTGTATGTTTTTAGCACATTCCCATTTATAAAAACTAAACCCTAATAACGGACAGTGAAGAAGGAAGAAACAACAAGAATCTTAAATTAATAGTCCATGGAAGTACGACCTACACAAAATAAATTGAAATGAAACTCAATTATTTTTTCTTCTCTAGTAGGGACCCAAAATAATCACTATAAATTATAGGGAATCTACTCAACTGTTCTCATCTGTACATAAAATCAATATATAGCTACTCTTTAACTAACACAACTCATCAAGTCGCCATTTAATGTTGAGATGTAACAAAACTAGAATGAGATATATGCCTAAATAATAGTTCTACTGCAACCGAAATGTTCTGCATTCGTTGACTAGCTTAGGTGGTCGCCAATAATTGAATCGAACCGATCAATTTGGAATCGGATTGCTTCTTTGATCTTATTGATTCCTTGCTTGTTCAAAGAAAAGTATAGCTTGGACGCAAATAGTTTGAATTGAACTTTTTTCTTTATTATTGGAAAAGAAAATGCAAAAATATCAGACGTTTAATTCATTGAGTATTTTTATATATAGCCTATTAATTTTATCAATCAACATATTTTTGATGTAGGAAAATTTGAAAATATAAAATTCAAAGATTATAAATAAATTAAATAATCTCATTAAAAAAAAAACCTTAACCATAGGTTTCTAATCTATTTTATACAAAAACAATTATTATAGACTATAAATAGAATTAAAAATACTAATGAACATACATAATGTTTATATAGTTAGTGGGTGATTGTAGCTGATATGAGTTGATGGCATGTGCTCCAATAATGGCAACCACTCAACCACCAACCAAACCCAAATCTCATCTTATAAAATTATTAGTCTACACTATTATTTATTTATCTTTGCAACTTATTACCCTTGTTTATCCATGTGAGTTTTACCTAATTTTAATGGTAGTTTGGTCCAATCTCTATAGGACTAAGGGCTAATCATGCACTAAATTTACCAAAATAAATCAAATAAAATAGTGCTTAATAGAATCTTAATTAATTGTAATATTTATTGTTGTGTCGGGTTATGCATATAGTTAGTCTAAGAACATGTGATGAGGTTTAGGGGAAGCAATTAGGTCGGAACCATATGATTGGTTTCTGTCGTTGTAGTAAAATTAATAGTTTCATACTCTTTGTATTTTGGGTTTTTTGTCTTTAAGAATGTTTTATTCATTCTACGCCAAAACAAAAGCTTCTTTGGTATCTTTAGTCTTTGAAGAAATGGCCAATTGCCAAAGCACACCAACAATTTGTTTTCATAGCTATAATAAGGAAAACCCTACTTTAATTCTAAAGTATGCTACCAAATCTTGTACTTAAATACAGATGAAAAGGCTAAAAAAAAGGTTGAATGGCTGGCTACCTTAATTATTAAAGTGGAGTTTAATAGTTTAATTAATATTTAAAATGACAATTTCAAAATGTGTTTGAACGGGCTTACCTCTTGTTTGAAAATACTCATATTTCAGCTTGTCGATATTAAAATGTTAGTTATTTTCTGTATTTATTTTTTGTTTTTCCATTTTATTGTAATATAAAAGATATAAGTATTGATGGTTAGGAGTCAACAAAGGTGGTAAGACATTTGCCCTTGAATCCTAACAGACTGAGTTTGAATCTCCTTATCCACATCGGGTGCATGAATTTATATCTATGTTAAAAAAAAAAAGATAAAAGTATTGTGTGTTGAGCTAAAGTGACACGAATTCTTTTTATTATGTGGTCTTCAATTTGAAATATTGAATATAGAAAATACTACCATATAATAGGGGCAAGACATATGATAAATTCAAAATAACTTGTCCTTTAAATACCATATAATTTCCATGCCATTATAATTTATAATGGAGAACGGTCTACAAGTGCCCTTTATTCCGGGGAGTTTTGATGATTTGATTTTGAACAATCTCTAAAGTAGAGAATTTGAAGACTTATATTAACCCTTTTTTGGTCTTCTTGAAAATAATTTGAACACTATTATGTGATGTGCCTAAAGCAATTCTAAAGGATATGATTGTGATTTAAGGCTTTAAAAGGGTTCACTTAGATCTAAGAATATATTGTATGGCCATAAACTTTTCTCATTTTGGTGTTTCAAAAATCAAATTAATATCATCTTTGTAGATCCACCATATGGTGTGTGTCCCAATGTCATGTGCAACCTCTTTACACTAATATCACAATAAAACCTATTGTTTAGAAGTATACAAAGGGGTAGCTATGTCATTTCCAAGATTAGTGACAATTGGCAAAATTTCATAGGCAAATGAATATGTACATCATGGTTGGTTGGATATGCTGAAAGGATTAAAATAAGGTATTAAGGAAGAGTTGGTTGGTCATTGCACAAATAAATGGCTCCTAAAAGGAAGATGGGGATGGTCAATTTGGTCTTCATAGAACATTTGTATTATTATCTCAATTTGTTGAGTGTGGTCAAACGTAGGATTTCATTTCAAATATAAATGTTAGTCTTAATTCTCTATTTTGACTTTATTTCTCTATCCTCCACTAACTTGGATGACATGTCATGTGGTTCTATTCCAATAATTAATATTTAAGAAGCCTAATGTTTTTAACCATCTTAATTAAGCCAACAAACCCTTTAATATAAACTATTCACTTTGTCATTAAGATAGTAATTTTGGTTAGGATGGACGCTTTGGATCTCCTTACATAGAATAATTTAATGGAAAATTGTAATGAATAACAACATTTTAAAACTTATTTTCAGTAAACATGAAATATTAAAAATATTAAATAAATATTATTTTTTAAAATATATTAAGTAAATATCATTTTTTAATTACTATAAATATGTTTGTTTAAATATGCATATTTATTAATATTGTGAATACCCGTGTATATACCTATAAAATATTGGTAAATACAAAATATAAAATGACATTTAACTAGTATTTCAAACTTATTAACATTTTGCTATAATAAAATTATAAAAAGTGACATTCCTTAAGTTGCTCCTAATTTAATCATATTATCTTTACTTTTTTAAAACCTTATCCTTATACCACCAAGTTCTTGGGTGCATTGGTATGTCACATTGCACCCAAAGTGAGGTCTTAGGATGAATTTTGAAGAAAACTTTATTAGGAGGGGTAGCTACGAATTCTGAGTAATTAGTCTTCATGAACCATTAAACGGACATAGAGGATACACGGTTAACCCAAAAAAATAAGATGTTGTCCTCATTAATTATAAGGTAAGAAGTATTAGTAGATTCTAAATTTGAAAACACATAACACCTTATTAATTTTCATGGACCGTTGAACGAACATGAAGGATACGCAATTAATAAAAATAAAATAAACATTGTCCTCATTAATTTTAGGGTAAGAAGTATTAGTTGATTCTAAATTTGAAAATACATAACGCTTATTTAGGAAAAGAGAAGGTAAACTCGAACTTGTTAATCTTTTAACACATTAGTAAGCTACGTATAAAATTCAAATCCTAATATCTAATTTCATTTGAAAAGAAATTCAAATATGAAAGTAAAATATAAAAAGGAAATTGTGGCTGAATGAATTACTTTAGTATGCATAATAATTGCAATTTAGTCTTGGTTTTGTCAAAATGGATTATTAATCCTCAAATATAAACAGGCAAAGTTAACTATTTAGCAAAGCTTTATATTATCTTATTAATTTGGTTTATAGATGGAAATAAGATGGGGCTTAATGTGTTAGCATATAAGTAGAATCCTAATAGATTGTGTTTGCCACATCCATTATCATATTTTAAAGGAACAAACTTTAGTATTATCATTGCTTTTAGCTCATTTAATTGGTAACTTATTGCTCATTATGTCACCTAAACTTTCAACATCCCCTCCCTCCCTTCATTACTTATCCTTTTCTTTTCTTTTTTGGTAAATACAACAAAAAGATATATTATCATATGCCAAAGCTATTGTGCAATTATTTATTCCAATTATCCTTAGTTTGATTTTTTAATGGAAAACAAAAATTGAAGGAACAATAAAATAAATTTGATATGTGCCAAAGTATAGCTAAGTATTAAATTTGCTCCATAAACTTGTACACGATGTTCAATTTGATCATTTTTTATTTTTTTATTTTTGTTATCAATTACTTGAATAAAATCATCTATTTTAGAGTTAATCAATATCATTTGTTATATTTATTGTCAAATTTGTATACGAATTAATGAGGCTCATAAACACTAACTAAAATAAATTTAAAATTATAATTTTCAAACTTAATTATTGAATTTGAAAATTTTAAAAATTATCATTATTATTAATTTGATTTGCATTATTGTCTCATAAATTAAAATAACTACCTTTCAAAAAAATTAAAAAAATTAAATTTAATTGATAAATATTATTTAATTTAAAAAATTATTTAAATATTTCTTATTCATATTAAAATATATATCAACAAAGCACTTATTGATATATAATAATAATATACACATCTCATTTAGACTAATATATAAATTAGAATGTAAAACAATAAAAAAAAAATTATGAACAAAATGAACACCATGTATTGAGGGGCAAAATTGGACATAGTCAACCGTGAGAGGAAGGAGTTAAAAGTAGAAAATAATTTTAGACCCAAGTTACGAGGGATAAATTAAAATTATTAACCCATTAATATCATTTTTACTGTAGACAAGAGGCCGTACACGAGCGTTTCGAGAAAAAGTGAGGTTAGTTGACTAACGCCGTCCATCATATATGGTGATCTCAAATCTCAAGACGGCGAACAGTGCGGCGGAGCTAACGGCGTTAGAAGGTGTAGCACGTGAGTTTTTTGACAGTGCTGTCAAATTTGTCAACTCAACCGTCTTTGTAGCTCTTTTTCGGGAAGGTACTACATTCTCAGTTTTTCTCTGCAATCTTCCGTACTGTAGCATCAATGTCTTAATTTTCCTTTTTCCCAATTTTTTATTTAAATTTTCATATATATATATATATATATATATATATATAATTCTAAAAGAATAAAATATTAATTATTATAAGCATTACATTAACACTAAAAGAAAATAATACTAATAATAATAAAGAAAGTTAGTAAGAACTTTTAACAATAAGATAAGTACATGCGTAATATTACGTAATTAGTGTGAATAAGAGATATACATGTAAGGTGGTCAATTGTCAATCTTCAATATAATGCGGCTTTGCCAGTGCATATATATAAACATGGCTAGACCACAGTGCTGGTTTGTGGTAAATATCATAGAACTCATCCTCTGCCTTGCCCTGCCCTGCCCTGCAGCATGTGCAGATTTGCGAATCATGGGGCAGTTCACAATTTTACATGTACATCCGCCTAAAATTTTTTAGAAAATCTAAATTGTCAATTCAACATCTTTCTTAAAATAAATTGTCCTAGGTGGAAATAGGAAGAGGGTCATAGGCATGCCGATATATAGGGGTGTACAAATTCGGTTCGGTTCATCGAACTGAATCGAATTGAATGAACCAATTATAAACCGAATTTATTTTTAGAAAATCGAAAATTGATTTTTGTGAAGGAAAACTGATTTCAAACCGAATCAAATTTTTCGGTTTGGTTTGGTTTCGGTTCGATGAAAACCGAATTTTATCATCAATTAATTTCATCAACATGAATCATACCCTTTGAATCTTTAACCAAATTAAAACAGAAGAAGCATATTAAAGCAGAAGCATATTAATCTTGCCATAAAAACCACTAGTAAAATCGACACATTTTGCAAATATAAAGAACCAAATCAGATAAATCGAAACATCAAGATCAAAACACGATCCCAAAAACAGACACAACAAATCCAATAAATAATATGAGCTTTTCATCAAAATTGAAGGTCAAACTATTTTTAACCTAACAACAGAAGCCTCTTTTCAAGTCTCATGAACTCAATAATGCCAAAAAGCTATTGAAAGTAGGAAAAACAAAAACCACAAACATCAGTATACATAAAGTAGGAACAACGAAAACCTAAAAACAAAAAGCTAGTTTCAAAACATACTGGCCAGAAAAGGAGACGACGCCGGTGAGGAGAGGAGGGAGACAAACGGTGGCTGTGGTCGACGAAAATGAAGTCAAAACAAAAAAATCAAAACAACTGAAATAAAGAAGATAAAGAAAATAAAGAAAAACTCACTTGAACGCGGATATGGGGTTGAACGCCGGTCTTCTTGACGGAGGAAGGGAAACGGGGCGACGGGATTGGCGGTGTTTAAAGAGCGACGCGGCGCGGCGATGAGGAGATGGACGGACGGCGCTATTCTCGTTTATGAGAGATTCAAAATGAGTGAAGGTCTCGCCGATCTTCTTCACGGAGGAGGGGAACGGGGCGGCAAGGAAGAGATCAAGGCCGCGGCGGCGCTGGTCTAGTGGTTTATGAGCAGAGATTTGAAAATGAGTGTGAAGAGAAAAGATAGAATAAAACAAAGAGAAGGCTTATTATTAGGTTAAGTTTTCGGCTGGATGGAGCACCCCTAATCTGATATGAAATTCGATTCGATTTGGTTCGGTTCATAAACTACCAAAACCGATTATCGAACCAAATAATTCAGTTCCTCCTATTACTGCACCGCTAACCGAACCGAATTTTCGTTTGGTTCATTTTCGGTTCAAAAACCGAATTTCGGTTTTCTTTGTACACCCCTACCTGTATGGTTATTATGGGGTTGTAATGGCAATTCTTATGGGGTCATGGGGGGATGGTGAGGTTGTTCAATGATTTGTTGTTGACGGTTCAAGCCAATGGTTTGTCACGAGTAGGAGTGATCTTTTGGTTTGGCCAATTCGACCAAATTAGGGAAATCGTGAAAATTTCAGCTAATTCAAAATTGTATTGTTCGACCAAATTGGTCAAATTAACCTTTTAAAACACTGCACATTGTATAATCGTATTATTGTATTTGTATATGGGTGTCTCAATAAAAAAAAACAAGTAAAAGTCTCAAATTTAACCTAAGTCCTAAACTTTCTATCTTTCTCTCTACCGTGCGATTCACCCAACAAGCAATCCTCACTAGGCCGTTTGTATCACCGCCAGCCAGCAACCCTCACCATCCGACCAATAACAAAGTCATTTTAGAAATCTAATGCATGACCGTTTCATTGAATTTTGAGATCTTATGTCGAGATAAAAAATGAGGCCTTAATTTTATATATCCAAGTAGAACTAGATAATTTTGACTACAGTATCCAAGTAATCTCTTATCTCATTCATAAAACTCATTCATAAAACAAACTTATTGTTGGTGGCGGCAGCTGGTGGTGATTGTCATGACTCAACCTGGGATCGCGACCGGCGTACAGTCAGACCAAAGTCTGACCGTACAAGCCTAAAAAATGATCAATCTTACTATCTGCATCAATCTATTGGCCTAAAATGATTAACTCAAGTTGACTAAATAATTAGTTGGTTGAACTTATATATCATGTTATGGATGAGGGTAGAGTTAAAAATGTAAATATAAACCAAAAGTGAAATAAATTTAAAAAATAATGTCAAAGTCTATTGATCAAATCAGAAACTCCAATAGTATGCTAACTCTTATATTCTTCACCCAACAAAAAGTAAACTTTTTAAATGTTAAAAATCATTATGTATACACCCGTAAAAAAAAAAAAAAAAATGAAAATCACAGAATTAGCCCAGTGTCAAACCATTAGTGGGAGCACTTTACTTTTTAATAGGTTAACTCAGTGCAAGTAGGATTAGTTTTAACCTAATAAATTACAAACAGTTGCGGTTTAATGCAAAAAAAAAAACCATTATATACACCAATAAGTCTTTCTTAAAAGCAAAATTCTATTGTGTGAGGTAAAAAATAATTCCAAAAGAGCATTTAGTACAGTGTCCTCCAGTAAGATTAACATATAAACACGACTATACAATACAAAGTAAATCAAACAACTTATTTCAACACATTCTTTTATTGACCTGATCTACTTTACTAACCACTTGACTTAATTTTCATAGGCTCTATAAAATATTCAAGAAAATATTTTCTTACTCAGAAGTAGAACCGAAAAGAATTGTTGAAAATTTATCAACTTCATGAATTATGCCTCCTACTGGGCCACAGGCTTTTGTATTCAGCTACATGCTATCTAGCTAGCAACTAGCAACATAGCAATGGAATTATGAAGATGATATGTGGAGCCTAATAGCTATAGGGTACCCTAAAACAATTTTTGGGTACCCAAATGCCCAAATGACCCAATTTAGGAACTTCACCTGCCTTTAAGGGCAAGACATTTCTCATTTTCATAGCCAACAAATAAATAGGGACACCTTTTGGAAGTGACATTTTTACGTCTTCTGCTTTCTTTCAAATATCCTTTTTAACCTTCTATTTTCTTCTCCTAAATTTTTTGCCTTGCTAAAAAGATAGTGGTAAATGATATAAACTAAATGAAATATAATATTCCATCTGTCTTTAAAATATATTTCGTTCTCCTTTAAAGTTTCTTCTAATACTTCTTGATTGAGCTACAACCAATCTTTCTTAATTGGTAGTGGTTTCAAATTTGCTTTTCTTTTAATTTTTCTGTTTGTTATGAATAAGTTCTAACTCTCGTTGGAACATAGATGCATGGTTCTCGTCTTCCTTCAGTGGGTGTTTTTACTTATCTCTTTTATGAAGTTGTTGTTCCTCTCCTTTATAGAGTTTTTTAATAGTTTTATATTTAAATGTCTTATTTGCTTTTGTTATTTTAAAATATAAAATGAATTATTGATTTTTTTTTTGAAAATCTTAGAACTTTAAGTATAGATAATAGTGTTTTATCGATAAAGACTGATCGTGCGGCATGTTCCTCCATCAATATTTGGTTATTCCAACTTTTTTATGAGTTTCAGTTGTCACAAATTTTCAGAAAAATATCATGTTTGGAAAATATATTTCATCCTTCCCATACAAAAATATTTTTTGAAAGTTCTAAAATTATTGTCACATTTTTTTTAAAAAATATTTGTAATTTTAAAATATCTAATTTATTCTCTACGCACGATGAGAAAAATATCAAATGAGAAAGTAGCATATAAAAATAACAAAATCATATCATGAATGTACTAAAAATAAATTAATGTTACATTAGAGTAAGAATTAATCAATATGGATAGAAATGGAAAAAATAAAAAAAAATCAATAATAGAACAATAAATAATTTTTTTTAAAAAAAATAAAAGAAGGTATTTTTTGAAAGGAAAAAATAAATAAAGTTAGTTGTCTATTTTTATGGGACAGACGCGGAAAAAATTCTTTGCATACACCTAGTGTATGAATTTATCACATGCATTAAACCAATTAGTTTTAGAATTTGTAATTTTTTGGGGGAATAAACTATGAAATTAAGAAATAATATTGACATGAGAAAATAACGAAAAATAAACTGAAGGAATTGAGTTCAAATGACAACAAAATATAGAGACCTATAAATTTATTTCATTAATAGGATGACCTCAAAAACTGAATAAAAATTTTTTCTTAATTTTATGAAAAATTATCATCCAAACAGGAAAATAGCTAATGAAAAAAAAAAAGTCAGAAATACAATAATTAACGAAAGTCAATAAAAGTTATATAGCCAATAATATTTATTATGTGTCGTCATTAATAAATTTGCTTTTTATAATTTTATCGTTGGATATATATATATATATATATATTGTTTTTTTTTTTAAATAAAGAAGTCATTAAATTCATTTATCCTATCTTCATTAAAACCCCTGATCATAATTAGGTACAGTATTTTTATAGGGCTGAGAAAGAGCTGACACTGTATCATAGTAGTAATTAAACTGAGATCATTATAAGTGATTAGTCCTTCCCTAGGGATTGGTGTGTCCAATTGAAATCTCCCTCTCCCTATTCATTTATATTAATCAATTTTTCTGACATTGTTATAGTAAAAATTAACAATTTGAATGGCATTTAATTATTTGAATAATCGCTAATTATTTATAAAATATTAAAATTAAAATAATATTTAAATATTTAAAATTATCCTAAGAACTATTTTACCTAATATTAAAAAAAAAAACCCTTTAAACACTAAAAACTACTAAAATCACAACCCAAAACTCTCAACTGTACTTTCCCATTTTGCATTCCCATTACCCCTATGCATGAAATTTTTTAATTTTTCTTCTGTAAGCCAAAATAAAGAGTACATCAAAACTGTCCTGATTAAGGTCACTTACCCTTGTAATAAACAAATAAAAGGGCCAAACCCCAAAGCTAGTCCGTTGACTTGTTAGTGTAGGTAAAAAAACCTACACTTGCCGGTTACCATGCAAATCCCAACACCAGACTTAGCTTTAAAGCATGCAAACCCTTTTCTTTCTTTTTTTTCCCCTTTATTTCTTATAAAAAATAAATTGTAAAAAATAAAAAAAGCCTCAATAATTAATATATGTAATGGATTGGATATAACATGTCCTATTCTTACCCAAAGAGAAACACAGAGTGAGGAAAGGGCTTTTAAAAATTTGGCAGCTTACAGTAAGACTTTTCATTTCAGTGATCTTTTGAGAAAAGATAGAAACACTAAATACAATTTCCCTTTCTCTCCCTCTCTCTTTCTCTTCATGCTCAATCCATTTCTTCTTCTTTTTCTTCTCCACTGAGCTTTTCTTTCTTCTTCAACGATGGTGACTGGTTGGCGACGAGCTTTCTGCACTTCTATTCCTAAGGATAAAGATGCTCCTGTTTTTTCCGACAAGCAACAATGCAACCCCGCTACAGCCACCTCTCATAGCCCCAGAATAAGCTCCAAGTTTGGATTTTTCTCCAATCCATCAACCCCTCGTTTACAATCTCAACAACCTGTATCAAGCCCTAGTCTCCGCTGCAGAACCACCGCTGCTTCCGCCACAACGCCTACGTTTTCTGTCCCCAATAGCCCAAAACTCCAATGCAAAACTGCCGGAACGCCTAAGAAAGTAATTAGCCCTAGATTATTCAATTTCTCTGATTCCAACTCCCCTAAATCTCCTTCTAGCTTCTCTTTACTCAAAGCCAGCCTCCGTCTATCTAAAGTAAGAAATTATTATATGAATTGTCTAATTAAATTGCAGAATCGAATCAAAATATATGTAAAAAAAGAAAAAAAAATTGATTTTTGTTTTCCTTAATTGCAGAGTAGATGCGGAATCTGCTTGCAGAGCGTGAAAAGTGGGCAAGGAACAGCCATTTTTACAGCGGAATGTAGCCATGTGTTTCACTTCCCTTGTGTAGCTGGGCACGTGAAGAAGCAACAACTCCTTATTTGCCCTGTTTGCAACGCCGCCTGGAAAGAACTTCCTTTGCTCTCTCTCCATCATAAACCACTGGAAATCAAGAAACAAGATGACAAAATCAAAGATTTCTCAAAAATCAAGAACTTGAGAGTCTACAATGATGATGAGCCTCTTATGTCTCCTTCTCCGGGTTCTCTTTTCAATCCAATCCCAGAATTAGAAGAAAACGACGTCGAAGAAGATGACGACAACTCAGCTCATGAGTTTCAAGGCTTTTTTGTTAATCCTGCTCCGGTAAAAGTTAAAAAAAGTAATAATAATAATACAAATAGTCTCGCTATGGTTAATAGTAAAAATGTGGAGGTCAGTTTGTTGCCGGAATCTGCCATTGTCACGGTTGGGAGAGGTTACCAGACGCAGGTTGTGGTGTTGAAGGTTAGGGCGCCGCCGTCTCCGGCAATGCGTCGACCACCTATTGATTTAGTAACTGTCCTTGATGTCAGTGAGCGAATGAGTGGGGTGAAATCACAAATTCTGAGACGCGCAATGCGATTGCTAATTTCTTCTTTGAATTCTTCGGATCGTTTGTCAATTGTGGTATTCTCGTCCAGCTCAAAACGGCTGTTGCCATTCAGAAGGATGACGGTAGAAGGAAGGAGGTCGGCGCGTCGGATTGTTGATGCTCTTGGAAGTACTGGCCAGGGGATGAGTGTAAACGACGCGCTTAAAAAGGCCGCGAAAGTGCTTGAAGATCGCCGAGTGAAGAATTCCGTTGCCAGCATCATCATTCTATCCAACGGTCAGGATGACCGGTCCTACACGTACTCCCTTGCTCAGAAGGGTTCATCATCATCGATTGTCTCATCCACGCGCTTATCTCATCTGGAAATTCCTACACACTCCATTAGCTTCGGAGATTTGAGCGCGTGCCACAACGTGCCACCTGAGGATTCAGTTGTCAAATGTGTGAGTGGATTATTAAGGGTTGTGGTTCGAGATCTTAATCTTCAACTCGGGTTTGTTTCTGGTTCAGCTCCAGCAGAAATAGCAGCGGTTTATTCAATGACGGGTCGGCCTTGTGTTTTCGGACCGGATTCGATCCGAATCGGGGATCTCAGCGCCGACGAAGAAAGGGAGTTGCTGGTGGAACTGAAAATTCCGGCTTCTTCCATTGGGTCCCACCATATGTTATTTGTACAGTCATCGTTTAAAGACTCACCGTCGCAAGAGCCTATCTTATCTAAACAACGAGTACTGGCTGTACCTCGCCCTCAAGCCGTCCGATCATCAGCACCTAATATGCAACGGCTAAAAGATCTCCACGTCACCATAAGAGCAATAGCTGAATCTCGGCGATTAAAAGATCATAACGATTTATCTGGAGCTTATCACTTGTTATCCTCGGCTCGAGCTTTGTTAATGCAGTCGAGTGATGGCTCCGCTATAGAGCATCTGCGAAGCTTAGAGGAGGAGCTTGGCGAGATTCATCGGCGGAGGCAGCAGCAGCTAGCGCAGAGCCAGAGGCAGAGAAGCAGCCAACAGACAGAAGAGAAGCCAGAGCCGCTTACGCCGACATCGGCTTGGCGAGCTGCGGAGAGATTGGCTAAAGTGGCGATTATGAGGAAGCACATGAACAGGGTTAGCGATTTGCACGGCTTTGAAAATGCCAGATTTTGATTAATATTTTTTTTTTTTCCAATTTTAGTGTATTTTGTGATACAAAGGAAAAAATATATATATATATATATATAAAATAAAAATTTTAGTAGGAAATGATTGAGTGGACCCAGACCCACAATAGGGACAAACAGTACCGGACGGCTAGGCCCTTTCTGCAGAGAAAAGAACATATAGTAAGATGAAGGGTAACCCCACAAAATATTTGATAATGGCAGTAAGGTACATTCCTTCATTGTCTCTATTACTCTAAAATTTATAAAAAAAAGAAGAATCAAAGTAATAAAATAGGTTAATTAAGAGTATGATTAGGAATGGGAAGGTCTTGTTTAGGGTAAATTATGAATATTTTATTTCCTCTTTGGTACCATTTTGTAATATGTGTAAATTGGAAGTGTATGAATTTGAAAATGAAAATGGTGTTTTGTTTTGTACGTTTATGTGCAAAGTTTGTGGTTTGGTGAATAGATGGCAAAAGTTGGTAATGGTGTGGCAGTAGGTAATCCCAAAATTCAACTTCATTTCTTTTGAAAAAGCCTTTTATTTGGGAAACTGCCGAAAAAATGCATAATTTTATTTGTATTCTCTAGATATGGTCATGGTTGAAATTTTTAAAGAAATTAATTTGGCATAAATTATGAAAAATACAAGTGTTATTGTCACATATTTTTTCAAATTATTACATATTGATTGTATCAATTGATATTAATTGTTACATTGTTGAATTATGCAACACGCATTGAGTTTAATTATACCTAACTTGAACTAAAAAATCTAAAATTTCATTCCTATCTATCCACATTAGATTTGAATTACAATTATAATTTTTTTTTTGTTTGGAAAAAAGATTTTCCCTATTTAGGATCTAATCAAATTATAGTAGTAGATACTAATCTCAAACAATAATTATTGTGGGAATGTATTATAATTGCTAGTATTATTCAAGTAGAATTTCAAGTAATCTAATAATTAGTGGAGGAGAAGAAAAACAAAATCCAATCAACTATAGTAGAAGTACTATAATTATGATGGATACTAATCTAATCTTATTGGGGGGAATGAGTGTATCCTATATAATAATTATAGTTTGAAATTTGTAGATTTGGCATATAAGCCAAGAAAACATTAATTTGATTGAGGGGTTTGGTGTTGACATTCACTAGAGAATGATTGATTTTTACCCTTTTTTTTATTTGAAGGCTCTTCTTCTCGCATGTGTTGCGCACTTACTAGAAAGATTTTGTTCTATTAAATCCAAATCAAATGGTCAATAATACAAAATTGTATTTGTAGTATCACAAGTGATAGGGTTTAACCCACTACTAGGGCACTAAAAGTGAACGGATCAAAGAGAAGATTCATGCATTTTGTGTATGCGTATAGGTAGAAAATTAAGCTCTTGTGATTCATATAAGAAGGTTGGTTCCCTTAGTGCGTGGACATAATCATATTTCTTTCTATATTCCTAAAAAATTATAACATTTACAACTTCCTTTTTTTAAAACCAACCATCATAATTTGCATAGCTGTCAGATAAGAGTAAAATTATTACTTTAATTCTTCTTTTCCTGAATTTATTATTAGTATTCAACAAATCACCTTCTCATTTCTGCTTATTTGGTTGTGTTGTATATTATTAGTATAAATAAATTGGAAAGCACACAATAAAATTGGTTTCCAACCTCTGATTTCAGAACAGAAAGAAGAGGATTTAAGAAATTAATTAGGCTTAAGTATAATATTATTAAGATTTAATGAACAAATAATGGGTTTGAAACTTAAAGGGAGACAAGAAAGAAAAAGGTTTAGCTAATTGTATCGTATAGTTGGTCATCCTACATTTCACGAAGAATATAAAATGTGAAGGTGTCGAGTTTACTTCATATGAGCACCATTTTGCTTTCCTTAATATAACAGTTCTCAATAAATTCGACAAGAAAAGTTTAGTATATAGAGTAGGAAGAAAATGGGATCCAATGGAAGTAACATGAACAAATAATTATGAGTAGCCAACATAATTCCTATTCTACACTACCAATCTAAATTAACACACGGTTAACATGATGAACACTACAGTAAAAAAATAAAAAATAAAGTAAAACAAGAATAGGTGATTGCATAGATCACATGGCAGCTAAGCTAGGAGCGTTTTACATCATGAAAATTAATAATAACTTTCCATATTCATAGGACTCTATCTTTTTCCGTTATTAAAGAGAAGGAAAAAGAATAAATAGGGTCGTGGAATGGAAGAAGACTTTTCAAGGGTATGCGTGAAGAAGAAGATGACAATTACAAAAGAAAAGGTGATAGATATTAACATAAGCTTAAAAAGGAGTATTTATTTGGTGCTTTTTTAGAGACTCAATTGATGATTTCCTTAAATTGCGCATATCTTTTTAGAGGCATTCATGAGTTTGCAACCCAAACCACCTTTCTTTGCTTTACTTTTTTCTTGCAAAAACAAATTGCAATAAGCAAACCAAATTGGCATTTGGTAAAAATGATCTGACACCAAATCCCGATAAAGTTGCAAAATTTTCACCATCATGCATCTCATCTATCCGTTTCTACAGTTCATACACACACCCTTCTTATTCAGATTCATTTCTGCCCAATCTCTTTCTTTTCATGTGTACTTTTTGCTGCCTCAAAAAGTTTTGAAACGTGTTAAGCTGAATTTTGCATTTTGATCTTAAGTTTAGGCACTCGACTCGCTGCATACATGGACCACTTGACAATACTAAACAGCAATAGGCTCAATTTTACCAATAGGAATCGGGCCCCAATATTGCTAGATTCCCAACCCAAAACATCATCAATGGGTGGGCCGAGTTCATCAAGGCGGCCAGTGCCAAATAGTTACACACAAACAAAAACTAGCTTCCAAATGTATGCTGGCTGGCTGGTATTAGCCTTGCATTTCTAATTCCCAATTCATCTCCAGCATAAATGTCAGGTTGATTATAATTTATTATAATTTAGTCGAATTGTTTTAACTAATTAGATAAATTAATTTCTTGGTTTTTAATATTATTTTTTTAGTCTTTCTGTTTTATTTTACTATTAGACACTTATTTGCCTT
>CATIWJ010179993.1:0-13701 GCA_949640765.1 Croton laevigatus
ACCACCAAGACAACTCCTTGGGTTTCATTATCATGTCTTAAGGCGAAATATAATGTTAGAATTATATACTTTGGAGAAAAATACATTTTTATCCTCATATTTTGAATATTATACTATTTTATCTCTCATTTTTTTATATTAAACTCTTTTGTCACCTTATTTTGTAAAATTAAACTATTTTATCCTTTTATCATAATTTTCATCCAATATTTTTCATAATTCCTAAAGTACCCTTTTTGAAAAAAAAAACATTATCATCTTTGTATTTTACAATATTAATATTAGACTATTTTATCCCTATTTTTTTATATTAGTTTTTTTTTATCTATGTATTTGTAAAACTAAACTATTTTGTCCTTTCATCAAAATTGTATCATAAAAAATAAATTTTTTTCTAAAATCAATCATAAAATAATAAATTTTTTGATAATAAATTTATTATTATTTTGTCACAAAATAATAATTTTCTTTATTTTATTAAAAATATTACTTTATAAAAAATAAGTGGTAATCATAAATTTATTTAAAATAATAATAATTAAAATTTTATTTTTATCTCTTATGAAGTGAGATAAGAAAATATTTACCTTCCTCGACAGAACTTAAACTTTTCGTTCGGTACCCTTTTCGTTTATTTAACTAACGAAACCGAATATCAGGTTATTCTATAACGCTTTGATTCACTTACAACCTTTAAATAGATAATTAAATTTTCTACAATATATAATTCTATTATTCTTTTAAAAGAAATATGTACTTGTAAAATTTTTATATCAGTTAATTAAAATTTTCTACTTATATTTAATTTTTTATTTAACAAATTATGTATTATAATAAAATATTTTTAATTTATATTTAATGAATGAATAATTTTAATTCATATCATATTATAAATATAAGTAGTTTAATTTATAATAATTATTACATAAATAAAATCATAAAAAAAAAATTAATGTGGTTGTGAAGACTGGACAGCACTTGCAAATATAATAAGTTGTTTTCTACTTATTGTTTGATTGAGTTCTGATTTTTAATATTTAAAATTAGGTTTGATATGTAAGCAAAGATGATAAGTGATGAAGATTGAGAACTTTTGAGGCGGTCGGTGACCGACATCAAACCCTAATGGCATGTGCTTCTTTTTGAGATTGGAAAGTCGCCATTTTCACTTTATTTATTTTCTTCGCTTTATTTCTTGCATGATTCAGGAAACTATGTTATCACAAATAATTCACTCTGACTTTGAGATGTTGGGTGAGAGATTCGAACTGTGATATGTCAGCTTATGTTTTGGTCCGTTGTAAATTTACATTTTACTAGTAATTTTAATTTTCATTTAGTATTACAGGACAGGACGGTCCGATCTCAGTTAATCTCACTTCAAATTTTAATAAAACTGAACTCCTACCTTCTAACTTGGACCAATTATTAAGAAACTTTTTTTCTCAATGAAAAAGTTCAATGCATTATTTATCCACAATTGTGGATAACTCTTATGAAAAAAAATACTATAAATACTAAAATTACTACTAAGGTGTGACATAGAAAAATTGAATACTGAAATTTCACTCCTTATAAAGGTCAAATATATATATATATATATATAAATTCGTAGGGATATACAACCCTCAAAATCATTTAATTTCGGGAAAGGATTATAAAAATTTGTGAATGATTGCTACTAAGATTAGTTAGATGGGGAGGTAGCCATCGGCCAATAAAATATTTTCCCCCTTCAAGTATGTTGAGTTGTGATTTTTAGCCTCTAAATGAAGTAGTTGCACCTTTTGATCCTAAAGTGTCTAAAAAATCAAATTTTGCACCTTCCGTCCAGCATCAAATGGCTAGTGAGGCACAAATTGACAGAAGGTGTATAACGGCATTTGAAAGTGAGCTGCAGCAGCAAAACAGGAGCGTTTTGATGGACAGAAACCCTAGAAAAAGCAATACCACAAACAAAAGGCAAAATCCAAAAAAATTTTCCCCATTTCCTTCAAAAATCCTAGGCATATTCTCTCTTTTGTCTCTAATCTCCATCTCCTACGGTAATGGCTGATTTTTTGAATTTGAAGAAAAAAGTGGTGTTATTATGCAAATGTATGAAGGAAACCATTTTGGTGCAATCAAGGAATTATCGACAATTTTCTCTCCTTACAAACGTGGAAATATTAGAAACAATCTGACATTTTTCTTGTCTGTGTGTACAAAACCTAGCCTCCTAAAATTAGAGGCATTTGATTTAGGAGAATGAGGGTGTTTGGAGACTTGTCTAGTTTTGGATAGAAGAAGCTAGAGCAAGCCCACTTCAAGCTTGCAGATTGAACTACTAAGAAATGTTTTTCCTGATTGAGAGATTATGGCAGATGATTCAATTTGCGGCGCAGAAAATTTCAAATTTGTAGACCTAGTGTAACCTCTCCTGCTATCTTTCGGCCTCTAGAGTAGAAAAATTTCAACATTGAACACTATTTTGATGATAGCAAATTTTATTGCAGTGGTTAGAATATAAATCTATAGATTGAGAAATATAGTTCTGCTTTGATTTCTTTTGTTCAAATTATAACAATACCAAGTGTGGTTTTTGCTCATGTGAGTTTTCTTGTTGTTGATCTTTTACCCCATCAAAAATATATAGTTCCTTAAGAGCAACTTGCATTGTACCTTTGTACCTTTCAAGCAACTTGGTTGTTATTGATATATCCCTTTTTAGTTATGATTTCAAGTAAAGTTGTTATTGGTAGGCAAGGGTATAGCTAGCCCATGGCTTAGATTGGCTCGAGCCCTCCCCCCATTAGAGGATGTCCTTGTACCGAGCCCTTGGCTCAGGCTCTTAGCCCTCCTCTCACCATCGTTGGAGTTTATGAAGAAAGGGCTTTGGTTTTTGTGGTTGGCGGCTGTAACAAAGAAGAAGGGAAGAAGATAAAAACAACAAGGTTAGTTTCATTACTGAAACAGTGCATGTTGGCTTTTGTATTTTATTTTATTTTTTATACTTTAATGAAATGGCGTCGTATCATACATAATGAGAAAAAAAAAATTAAATAGAAATAAAACAAGTGCAGCTTTGTTATTTTGAAGTACAAGGGTAGAAGCAAAATGTGAAGTGAGCTGAAGGGCACCACCGCCTTGCTTGCTATCGCTGAATCGCCGCAGTCGATACTGCTGCCGAATTTGTGTGACTGACTACCTTAATTATCAAATATATTTGATCTTTCCGTAACTAGTAAAGGCTATGATTTTGATCTATTTATTTTTTCCCCTTTATAAATGCAAATTTATTGTTAATTTATGTTTAATATATTTTGTTGTTTATAAATGCAAATCTATTTGTTCTTTCCCCTTTTATAAATGCAAATCTATTTATTCTTTCCCCTTTTATAAATGCAAATCTATTTGTTCTTTCATTTTTACCTTTTTTTTAGGGTTTCTGTACATTAAAATGCTCCCGTTTTATTGCTGCAGTTCACTTTCAAATGTCCTTACGTGCCTTTTGTTAGTTTGTGCCTCACTCGCCATTTGATGATGAGCAAAGGGTGTGAAACTTATTTTTTAGACACTTCAAGAGCTAAAATGTATAACTACTTTATTCATGGACTAAAAGACACAGCTCAAAAGGGAAAATATGATATTGGCCGTAGCCATCCATTAAAATTTGAGGACATGAACATGTCTCTTTCAGATGAAGATGGAGAAGGAACCTTCCAAAAATTGTGGATAAAGGTCGGTTTGCCCATCTCCTTCTCATTTTCCATACATATAAATGACGCGGCCGGTTCACCAAATTGTCGTTTGGCTCTAACCCTTTTCATATATATCTTCTTTAAGACTGCAATTGTAAGCAAGAAACTACAGCACATTTTTTCTTTTTTCCTATTTATAGGAAAAAAGTATAATCACGTTATTATACTTTTGATTAGTCCATGATGACATGAGCAAAAAGATTTGTGGCCCACATCTTTTTTATTACAACTTAATTAAGATACTAATTAAAATATATATATGTTTTTTTTTTTTTATTTGAGAGCTGATACACGAGAAAATTGTTAAAAAAACTCATTTTCCAAGTGATTTTATTTTAAATCTCAAAAAACAGTAAAAATATTATATTTTCATGCTAAACTAAACAAACAACACAAAGTATATGTTTTACTTTAAGAAAATAACATAAAATTTAAATAACCATAAAATATAACAATTTTTTTGGATATTCCATAAACAACCTTGCACCAAACAAAACACTTGCTCCCATTTACAGCAACCAAGCCACCCATCTTTTTTATTTTTTTATATAAGTATACAAATACGGATACAATTACTATGTGAGTAGTTAATAAGAGAGTTTGAATTCGGATCACTTATCCTAAGGAAATTACCTTACTCTTAGGCTACGTCTCTATTCCCACTCATTTTCTTCGTTAGAAAACCCTAGCCTGGGCGATCAAGCCAACACTATGGCAGGCCCGTAGATAGCCATGTGTAAACATAACATTTGCACATAACTCCTTTTTTTAGGCCTCTAAATTTAAAAAATCCATTAAAAAAAAATTATAGCCAATTAGGTAAAAAGATATAAAAAATATTGTAAAAATAATTTATACTTTATGTAATTTATTTTATAAAAATATAATTTTTTTAAATATTTTATTTTCAAATATTAAAAATATAGAAGCGATTAGACGAGGCACTCCAAAAAGATTGATACTGCAGCTGCCATATGAGCAACGGTGGCCGCGCATCCGCTGGCCCTCCGATCTGACTACGGCGACAAGTTCAGTGGTCTGAAAATCGGGAAGTTCCTATTTCGAAAAGTTTTCCCTTTGTTTCCGTGTAATTTCTTGCAAAGTTCTCTTTTTTTATGAAATTCTGTTTGAAAATTAAGTCCAAAGTGGGAGATTTCAGTTCAAGCTGTCGGTTTTGGAAGCGGAAATTGAAGCAGCTATAATGGGGGTTCAAACAGCAGTTGAACAAGGATTGCTAAAAGTGGAGCTGGAAACGGACTCGATGTAGTTGTGTAATTTGATGAAGAATCAAGTTGTTCCTCTTAATGAGGTTGGCGTTTGTTTGTTAAATTTGAAATCTTTTGTTGATCACTTGGTAGATTTTAGAATTATGCATAAGAAGGTAATAAAGTAGCCCGTAGCCTTGCAAAAATGGCACCTGACGTTGATGATGTTATGCTGGTTTGGATGGATACTGTCCCATCACCAGTTTTGATCTTTGCACAAGCTGATTTGGCTGCTCTTTAATGAAGGTATTCCTTAGTTTTTCCAAAAATAAAGAACAAAACGAAATAGGAAAAAAATAGTTAAAAAGCAGATTTTTAATACTTGATCGGTATAAAAAAATATAAAGATAAAAAAAATAAATTTATTTACTTAAAATTTTAAAAAAATAAAAAATAAATTTATTTACTGATAATTGTAGTCCACTTTAAGAACAATAACAATAAGATAAAAGAATAATAAAATTTTTTTGTAAAACTAATAAAAATATAAAAGTTATGATTTACTTGAAAGTTTGAAAAGTGACAATTTCTCAATATTTTAAAAGTTTAGCGTAAAAAAGTAAATTAGACTTTTTATAAAATTTAATTATTATTAAAATAGTTTGTTGAAGCATATATAAAATATAAATTGTGCTATAATAAACCCACATAAAATTTTAATAAAAAAAATTATATTTTGACATAATATAAAAAATTTTATTTTTGATTATTTAATATAATTTATTTAATATCCACAATCAATAACCATAGAGGTGATGCACTCCCACGCGGTTATGAGTAGCTGGTGCATTTAGCAGATTTTTCGAGGAAGAAATAAATTAGAAAATAAAAATATTTGAAAAAGGGAATTGTCCAAGGAGATTGGCAATATGATATTCATAAAATTGCACACTTGAGTAAATATACATGCCATAAACTCTCTTGCATGAACAAATCACAATTTACAAAGTAGTTATTCTACTATATCCAATCAAAAACTCTGGAAAAATCAACTAAGACATAAGTACTGTTAATGCACACTCAAGGAATCAATTTGCTTCATTTTAATAGCATCCATATCCTCTAAACAATAAGTTCATCTTCCAGATAACTATACTCAAAAGTGAACTCTGTCTTGATTCTTTGACACCTGCGGAAGGGAACACAGATCATGAGATTGATGGAGAGATTCAGAAGAATCTGCAACTTAATCTATTTCATATGCTATCTATATCAGTAGCATGCATGATTTCAGTGCATATGGACACAGAAGTGATGGGTATGCAAAGCTACCAGATGCCAGAGGACATGAAAATTTCTCACTAAACTGCAATAGAAACGCTTACCATCCATGTTGGAGGTCATCATTAGCAATATGGAAATCAAAGTACACGTAAGTCCCCTGTTCATATTCATCAGTTGCAACTTTGGGCTCTTCATGCCGTTGAAACCACGTGTTGTATTTTCTATGGAATCTCCAGGATTGCTTCTTTAACTCTTTCGCAGCCAAATATTGCTGATAGGTATTCTGCAGACAAAAACCCGATTTAATAACAAGCAACATAGAGATTTTCCATGGCAAGTAAATTACTTAACACTGTATGCCATATCACCTGTTGATAGTAAAATGCAAAGAACAATGTATCAGTGCCATAACTATCCATAGCCAGCCGTTCCCAGAATGCAGGATTATTTACAATGGGTGCCTGAACTTGGGGATAACTAGGAGGCGTGGCCACAGGATGCCTCTGAGATAAACAGACAAGATATTATTGTTTTCATGAAGTTACAGATATTGTTAGTTTAACAGATCTAAAAAAAGATCAAGATAATTGGAATCCATACTGGAGTATATGTCCTAGCACGTTCTGAGTCTTTTGGTTGGGGAAGCTTGTGATATGCTGCGTCAAGCATCTGCAAGTTGTACAACTGATCATGCATTGCCCCAGAATTCACAGCAGATCCACCAAGATTATCACCAATAGCTCCCAGGTCAGAGACACTTCGCCGACCAATAACACCAAGTCCAGCAGAAGGTTGACTAGATTGTATGGGTTGCCCGGGTGAGAGGTCAATATCTCTTGGCACCTGTGCAGCCTCTACCAAAGAACCAGATTGCCCAGTCTGCATCAAATAACCAATTAAGAGCACGGCATCCTGAACATTAAAATGACACTAGACTACCATGCCAAAAAAAAATTCATATCTTAAACAAAAATTAGCGGCCACAATACCAAAATGCAGTGGCTTCATACGAGGAATTTGCAAGAGCTAAACAAGAATAGGGTTCATCTGAACATTTGTATGTCTACGAAATAAAATTTCATAAACCCAGTGCCATGAAAAAGCACTACAAGACTCAATGATTTCCCACCAGTCAACTCTATCATAGTTCAACATCAGTTGATAAGGAAGCAAAATAGCAAATATATGTAACTCCTGAAATTAAATACGGAACAAAGAAAATTCTTTAATTGTCTTTATCCCAAGGCGGTGATATCCTGCCTGAAGATATTGAGAACTCTATATTAGTCTCAAGAGCACGAAGTCCATGACGTTTATATTCCCTTAGTTATTTTAAATTTTTTAATCCTAAACAATATCATGCAAAGCCATCAATTTCTTGATTCTTTGACAGATTTTGCTCATAGTTATGGAGATTCTAAGTTTCTAGCAACCAGAAATGAGAAAGGGCTGAAATTGATTCCATGAGACTGGCCAAAGAACTTAAGCATTATAGAAGAGTGGAAAAGCTCCAAAATTGACATGGAAATAACACTCTTAAGCCTATGAAACATATCTGTAGAACTCGTAATACAGCAAGCAAGGATAACATACCGGAGTATCCATTGTGTATGTTGCTTTCAATTCATCCTCATTCACAGGATTTTTGCTAAGCCCGGAGGTAGGAGCAGATTCAGGGGTTGAATCATCTGCTAGATTTTGAGGTTGCTGCTGCTCATCAACTTTTGAAAGGCCAATATCTGCATTTATTCATTCACGGATTAACAAATATGCATTTCAGTATAGCATGTAAATCAAGTAAAGCTCAGTAGTACCAGCATCTTTTGCACCACTTGACATCACAACTTGTTGACTAGACTGTTGGTGGATGGCATTTGGCTGCTGCAAGGCAGTTGACGTAACAGCATTAATACCTGTTCCCTGAACTCCAAGTCCCAGATTACCTTGAGGAGAAACAGACGAGCTTTGAGAATTAAACTGCCAACAAAATTGAAAAGAAGTAAAAAAAATATATTAAACTAATTTTCAAACAAGGAAAGTTGAAGAAAGAATAAATTGGACCATCAAAGAATTTGCAAAGAAAACAGCATGGTCAAACCAGAGACAGGATACAAGTTCTTTCCTTTTACATCATTTGACACAAATATTATGATATGCCTTTAATTGTTATATTGAAATTCAATAAATGAAGAAGGTATACACAATACATTCACATATAAACCTATTAGTCATGCAAAAGATAGGAAAAAATATACAATAAGGATGTTTTTCCTAAAAAGAACCAATTAAAATATTTAATTAGACCCATGGATTCAAGAAGACTATGGACTATGTTCCCAATCCACACAACATATAGCAGAAAATAATTATTTACCTAAATACAACAAATTTATTAGTTAGGCATTGGAAATCGATTAAGCCAAGGTTTAGGTTTATCCAATCACTAAAACAACAGAGTATTGAAATCCATATAAGAGGAAGCACCTGCTGCAATAGTGGGTTTTGTTGGGCAGAAAACTGTTTATGATTTCCACCAGCAAGAGGTGGCATACCAAGAAGCGTACTGTGACCTTGTTGTTGGACTTGCTGAAGGCGTTGCAAAAATTTTTCCCTCTGATCGGGTGCTATTTCAGTTCTTGCACGAAATTGCCCCTGAAGCAAAAATATAGTACAAGATGAGAGCACCATGGCATGATTTTCAATGATAACAACCAGATCTAAACATAATTGTCAGCATGATGTAGTTGAACAGATGCAATTTGAGTAATGAATCACTATAAGAAAAAGCAGCAAAAATTAGCTGCATTTAAATGTGTGATGTCAAGCAAACAAAACTATAATCTTGAAAATTCACATTATATAACATGTACGTTTGTGCAAATTCTTAGCAAATCATTGCATCAGAATATGCCAGTTATCCTCATTCCTTTCTATGAAATCTTAAAACTGCAAGGCATTCAATATTTTCATATTTTGTACTCTTACCAAGCCAAGCATCCTATCCTTATACCTTAAACTTCAATAAGAACCTTCGAAGGATTGACCCCCAGTACCCATATAATATATGGTGGAGCTATTTATTATAATTTCACATTAAGTTTCTGCATTTTTTTTATCTTATGTTGAAGGAAGGATTACACTTCACTTAATAAGGCTCTTCCAAATGGTAAATAAACTATGTAATTGAGCAAAAATGCATAAATATAAAACAAAAGAAATACCTGTTCATTTTGATTTTGAAAGGAACTTCCAGGTCTCCATTGCATGCCAGGGACCAAAGAAGGAGAAAAAACTCTTCCACCAATTCCAGTACCTTCACTAACATTACTAGAATCTACCATGCTAGTTCCATCACTACTCTTGCTAGTCTGAGGCAAGATCATCCGATTGCTTAGTGGAGAACCCAAAGGCTGCACCATTGCACTACTTCCAAGTCTGTCATCCGTTGATAATATATTTCTTTTTGCAATGTCCGATGCTGAAGGTACTGCACCAAGCGTTCCATTGCTTGGAACTGCAGAAGGACTATTAGGAATTGTAGGAGAGGGCTGACCAGAAAGGCCACCTCTACCAATGCCCCTAGTTAGACCAGTATCAGAAAGAGCTGGTGATGGTCTGCGGACAGGGAAGCCTGCAATTTCTTCTTCCTTTGCAGAATTTGACAATGCTGCAGGAGATGAAGGAACAGCAGCAGCTGCATTTTCCAACACACTGCGAACAGGATTTGAAACTGAAAGACTTGAAGGGCTTGTCGCACCAGACAATGTATGAGGAATGCCCACAGAAACTGGAGTTGAATGATTCACAGTTGGTGTAGATGCCGCAGAACCAATCATGCTGATTTTCGCAGGTGGAGTTCTTGCAACAATATCAGAATTACTATCCTGCAAAGCTGTATCATCAACTTGCTCCTGAACAGAAGTAGCTTGCTGATGAGCAGGAGCAGCAGTAACCTGGACAAGAAGCCATCAATTCCAGATTCCCATGCTAGCAAACAATGTCATATGAACGAAAACCTCCAAACCAGAGAAAAGTGGGTGGAATCACAAGTGGAGAAAACAAGCACACACTAAGAATTGTTTGAGTCCAAATGAATATAAAATCCAACGCAAAACGTCAAAAAATCTCTCCTAATACCTAATTACAGAATAAATGCATATGCTTATTTGTAAATACATTGTCAAAGCATAACGATGAACATTGTAATGTAGCAGAGCACTCTTACTTGTAACCTAGAATACAAGACAACATTTAACATTTAAAATACAACACAACAGACCACTGAAGCAACTTTTTTTAATTGGGCTGAGAATTATATTACACTGTCGTAATCAAAGAATACTAAGATTCTAAACAAAGAGTGTCTCTAATCAACTCACTTGAACATAGTAGTTTTGGCAACATAACTATCAGAGGTTTGTTAATCCATGATTCCAACAAACGTCAATTTCATAACATGGTTCCGCAAAAATTAGTAAGAGAGGCGAGGAAAAGCATGGCACATTGAAAAACTAACCTTTTTTCCAAACAAACATCATCAACAAAGATAAAGGAATCATACAAGTTAGAATTCATAACAAATCTTAAGAGGCTAAAGTCATGGCATCAATATTCTGATGATCCTTAACAAAGAATATGCAAAAGACAATTGGCACTGTCAATTCAGCACGAATAACATACGGGTATTTGAGATGCCGATGATGCCAAAGGTGTCTTCAAGCTATGAACTGGTGTGCCCTGTGAAAATATTAAAATTTTAACTAAAGACGAACAAACTAAACTAGGAATACTATGACATTATACTGCCCCTAAATACAACAGTGAGAATGACAAATAACTGAAAGTGCATTCAATTTTCTAACTCCAATGTAATAAAAGTGTTGGAAAAATCAAATACATCCTGCAAAGTTTACCTTGCCAAGACCAGGAGGACCAATGGTAACCAGATCTTCAAGAGACTCCACCTTATCTAATGGCAATGAGCTGTAAAGGTCATCCACATCACTAAATTCTTCAAAATCCTCCTACAGGGGAAAAAAGAAGATCAAAATAAAGGTTACATGAAACAAAAAGATGAAAATATCAAGGTTGCACATATAGACAACATGAAACTATCTCCCATCCAGAAAGCTGAATTTCAACAGAACACAATCAACAAGGCATATTCACTAGTTTTCGTGATGCTATCTAGCATTCATGATAATATGCATTGTAAATAGAGTGATTTTACTAAACAATTGGAAAATGCAAACCTGATTGCGTTCCACATAGTCATCCAGAAAGTCTTTAACATCATTGACCTGCTCAGGACTCAATTCATCGTTATCCAGCAGCCTCAAGATTAATTCTAGTTTCATTATGTGAGCCTTATGCCTCACAATGGATGTCTCTAAATGTGTCTGACGATGAAACCAAACATATAAATAAATAACTAATAGTACAAGGGAAAATCTAATTGTCAAAATGCATAATCCGTTTCCTGTTCTACCAGTCTAGGCGGTCTTGCTTTTCCTTTCTTAACAGATAGCCCCTCCAACTCTGCTTCAAAGCTATCAATCTGGGATTCCAATTCTCCGACCTAATCAACGACAGAATACATTACAGAAATGGAAAAGGAAACATAGTTCCTAAAAGAAAAACAAAAGTTGTTAATTTGATTTGATAAAATGTAATTATAATATATGCAAAAAAAGAAGAGAGGGGGGGGGGGAAGGTCAATTAATAGATCATCTACATTTGATGAATTTCTCTAGCAATTACAACGAGAACCAGATACAAACACATCATGCATAGTATATAGACTGTACGATCAAGTTACTGCTGCGTAAAGAGCATTTTATACCAACAGCAAGAATTTTTTTTTTTTTTCCTTTCAGGAAATTAGACTTCCGCTATGGGATCTGAACTTCCAACCTTGTAGGTCTAAAAAGACCCAGTACTATTGCAATTTGCAACAGAGCTCATTTGTGAAGAAGTCGATTTTAAAAACAATAGATTATAATTTTACATACCACATTGTTCAACCAATCCCTTGTCTCTGATTTGGCCTTCTCCTTTGGATCCTGCCAAGAAAACACATTATTAAGAATTCTGGCAAAAAAGTAACACTAGTGTTTTAAAAATAATTTTATATTATCCCAGAAAAGAAAAAAAAAGTGGAATTTAAATAAAAGCCAGCCTACATCCAAAAAAGCATTTTACAACTTGAGATAAAATTACTAAATGATTCACCCAGTTCAAAGTGTTCAACTCTTGCCAAAGATAGTTAAAGACCTTTCAGACTCAAACCATATTTAAAAAGAGAAAAAAAAAAAAAGTAAACATCAAGAAATTATAACTCTAGAAAGAATTGTTAGTCTCAAACTCTTTATTACGATTAGATGAGATTAAGAAATCAGACCCGATGTACATGATGGTATCAATGTTGCTTCAGAGAACAAATTTTTAAGAGGAGATTATAAACCAAACAAGCAAAATGGGGAGGTTTGTCAAACTCAAAATGTGTATTTGTGTGTCAGCATTTTGATTAAAACTAAAAATACATTAAAAGTGTTGTTGCTTACAGTTTTTGGTTGTTGGCCCAATCCTTCTTTAGAAAAGGCTTTTGTCTTTGTTTCCTTCTCACAGATCTTAAATCTCTCCATTTCACGCTCAATAAGCTTACGAGCATCCACCAAAGCTTGCTCATATGAGGCACTAACCTACGCAAAAATGAATTAAAAGACAAGGATACCCCATCAACTAGTAAAAATGTGAACAGAGTAAAAAGAATAAAAAACTTCCATCATAAATCAACACCAAGCAATTTAACACAGACAACAAGATGAAAAATGAAAATACCATAACCAACGCATCATATTCATAATATTAAGAACTATAAACAGGAAACTACCAATTTTAAGTTGTAAACACATACGAGATGCTATAAGCCAACAAAGAATCTAAATAATACATGTCAATAGCTGATCTGAAAATTGCATCAGGAACAGGAATGCAACTGAAGACTATGTTGATAGCATGTTTGAAACTGAAACTAGGCCCTAGGGGATCTCGATTATAGAAAAGAATAGAAATAAATAACTAACAACAATATCATAAGATCAATAAATGTTAAATAAATCATGAAATATATGTCATTTTACATTAATCAGAACCTTTCCAGAATTAATTTAGGATAGATATCTAAACAAGTCAAAATAAAAAAAAATTAGACTCAAATATGCTTCATCCATGAGGTTTGCAAATATTAATTAGACTCAAATATACTTCATCCATGAGGTTTGCAAATATTAACATACTTCAAATGCTATGGATAAGATATTGAAACAAAGAGACTGACCTTCTTATCCTTGATCTCACTGGATTGAATCCATGTTTTGATCTGATCCCTATATCTCTGCAGCTTTTTTATCTCCTTCTTCAAGTCTGCCTCAAATTTCTCTTTTTGATTTGCATTGTCCGTATCATAAACC